>CM035428.1:118264041-118341541 GCA_020310875.1 Ceratopteris richardii
AACAAAATTGCTAAAGGTGATGCAGAATGCATGGAAGATGGTGATATTCTTGAGGTTCTTGTTCGTGTCGTCGTTCCTGGTGCACCTACTATAGAGGAACTTTGTTGGGATGGTAAAGATGCTCACACACATGCATTGATGCCTTGTTTGTCAAACATGCCATTATTCCTCACATTCGCTCTTTCAAAACAACAAAGGATGCTTCAGATACACTTACCACTTTATAATAGGCAAGGAATGAGGCTCGTGTTGCTTACCTACAGAAACAATTGGAGAGTGAGCACATGAATGAAGGATTTCCATGGACAATGTTTTAACAAAGATCAAAGATTTGAAGGAGGAGTTGATTTCTACTGATGAAGTCTTTCATGACAGTTCACTTGTGCAGACTGTTTTGAATGGTCTTCTAGATTCATATCAAAATTTTATTTCTACTCTTTGATTGATGATGAAAGGAAATCCAAATGCCTTAACATTTGAGGAGTTAGTCTTTGTTCCATTGCAGGAAGATCGGTCTAGGTAGAATAGGTCCATCATGTGTGTTGTAGATCAAGCTTTCTTGGCTAGTCAGATCATTGTTGTCTATGTTGATGACATGCTCCTCACTGGTCCTCATGAGAAGCATATTGTTGATTTTAAGGCTGATTTTCATGCCTCATTTGAGATGTCCAATTCGGGGCATGTGCATCATTATTTGGGCATTTAGTTTATGCAAATTGATGGCGGAATAGCTTTGTATCAAACAAAATATATTGACACATTATTACAGTGTTTTGGCCTTGAAGGGTGCAAACCTATTTGGCAGTTGCGAGGAACTGTGTGTTCCATGCTTGCACTAAGCACATTGGGGTGAACTATCATTATGTCAAGGAGAGGTTCTCTACTAGAGAGATCATTTTGGCATATGTGCCCACACAGGAGAACATTGTAGACCTTTTCACAAAGGCTCTGCCTAGGGAGAAGTTTGAAGCTTTCCCCAAAGCTTTGGGCTTACTTCCTTTTGTGGATTGATTCCACATAGCTTGTCACTTCCTTATACATGAGTTCCAAATCCTCGTTTCGCATCATTACCAAGGGGGATTTGTTGATAAATTTAGGTAATGATGTGTGTGAACACACTAGGAACAGCAGGGCACTTTTGTCCCTCTATAGGAGGGTTTTTCCCTCAGCTTGTATATATGCATATAACCCTAATGGGTCAATGATCTTTTGTACGTTCTCTTAGTAATATCCCAATGTCTGTGAATGAGTGAGCTACTAGGAAACAAATGTGTCATCACTCTTAGTAGATAAATCTAGTAAAGCTCACTAAATTATCCATGACATATACCAGCATGACCACTATACATGTCAAAGCAATGAAAAAGTGATACATTTCATCCCCGATCATCACATGTTGAGCTTGATATCTCAACACACCCACTCAAGCTCAACATCACGTCATGTAATCCAAGCATCCTTTAAAACTTCTTCATCTCCTATGCTCCAAGTGATTTAGTGAAAATATGAGTAACCTCCTCATTTGTTCTCACATAGACAAGATCAATGCCACCTCCTAATACCTTTTCCCTTGATGAAATGATAATGTACCTCAATATGATTTGTTCTAGCACGGAATTCAAGATTATGTGATTACTATATGTTTTTAACATTATCACAATAAATGATGATAAGTTTTTGCACTTCCACACCTAGATCTAGAAGTAGCATCTTTAACCATAATGCTTCACATGCTTCCATTTCAACACCTTTATACTCAGCCTTTGTACTCAACAAAGCAATAGTGGGTTGCTTCTTATTGCTCCATGTAATAGCTGGACTTCTAAGTGAGAATAGAAAACCACTAGTAGATCTTCTATCTAGAATATTACCAACCCAATCTGCATCTGTGTATCCATGAACTTGCAATTCTACACCAACTTCATAAACCAATGCATAATCTAAAGTAGCACTCACATAATGTAGAGCACATCTCAGAGCATCTAAATGTGGTTTCTTGGGAGCTTGCATAAATTGACTTTCAAGTCCAATAGTGTATCTTAGATCAGGCCTTGAAATTGTGAAATAGCATTTTCCAATGCTTCACCTAACATAGTAGCATTTTTGAATGCTTCACTTCATGTAGTATCCCACTTTAGATTCTGATCTAATCTCATGGAAATTGACTTATAATCAGCCATATCATACTTTTGAAGCATACTCAAGGCATATTGCCTTTGGGACATCCATATACTTGTTTCTGTATGTATAAACTCAATGCCCAAGAAATAGTGGAGTACACCAAGATCTTTCATGTCAAATTCTTGCATAAGGAGTTTCTTTACCTCTTTAATGCTTTCTTCATTATCACCACCTACAATCAAGTCATAAACTAAATAGCCACAATCGTGATCCATCTTTTCCGTCCTTTGCCCATAATGAATGATCTACATCACACATAGAAAATCCAATGGTGGTTAAGTAATCAGTAATCCTTGCATCCCAAGCACAAGGGGCAGGTTTAAGCCCATACAAAGCCTTATACAATGTGCAAACATATTTTGGGTAGTTTAAATCCTCATACCCTTGTGGCTGGTCCATGTATACTTCTTCCTCCAATTCCCCATGTAAGAAAGCACACTTCACATCCATCTGATACAAATCCATCCTTTTGGTGTAGCTACTGCAACAAGTGCTATGAGAGTGGCCATTTTGGCTATAGGGCTAAATGTTTCTTCATAATCAATGCCATATTTTTGTGCATATCCTTTTTCTACCAATCATGCTTTATACTTGCTTATGCTACTATCAACATTGTGCTTCATCTTGTAAACCCACTTGCAACCTATGGCTGTCTTTCCTTGTGGCAATGGAATTAGCTTCCATGTTTCATTTCCATAAAATGCAACCATCTCCTCATCCATAGCTTTCTCCCAATCTATATTTCCATTTCCATCTCCAAAATAAGAAGGTTGAACATCTTGTATTGCCATCATGGTTTTGTAGCTACATTTGTAAGTATATGTATTATTGTAAGTATATTTTTTATTTTAGTTAAAAACACAAGAAACTAATGTTTTTTATTTGTTTCAATGCAACGAAAGGATTATGGTCTATATCCTACGAAACATGAGATCAAGTATACTACACATTTTGGATATCGGCGTTTGAGCGAGTATATGCGAGATCATCGGGATGCGTTTGTGACTATTATTAAATTTTATATAATTTTTTTTTTAATGAATGTTTTAATTGTTTTACTTATTTATGTTTGTTTTATGTAATATAGGAGTATTATGGAGAGGTAGATATGGACACAGGAGGGATGATCTTGATCGTCACAAGGTGCTCACATAGATACATCAGATCATGCGGATGATCATGATGTTGAGGATGAGGATGATGATGATGATGATGATGATGATGATGATGATGATTAGGATTCTTGATTATGACATTGGATATTTATTTACACACACACACACACACATATATATAATATATATATTGTTCATTTCAGTTATGTTTTGGATTGTGTGTATGGTAATAAGTAATGAAAAGTCTTGTTCTATTGTTTTTTATTATTGTTTATATTAAGCATGTGTTTTAATATTACTTTAATTATATAAATCTTTCATATGTATGTGTGCTTGAGTGTATATAAAATGTATATATGCACATGTAGGTATATATCTATATGTGTAAGTGTGTCTATAGGCATGTATACGTATGTATCTATGTATATATGTGCATGTATGTATGTGCATATGTATATGTGTATATGCATGTATCTGCATGTGCATGTGTAAGTGTATGTGTGTATGTATGTGTATGTGCATGTGCATTTGTATGTGTGTATATGTATGTATGTATGTATGTGCATGTATATATGTAAGTCTATGTGTATATGTGTGTATGTGCATGTATATGTGTGTATATCATGTATGTGCATGTGTATGTGTGTATAGGTATGTATGTGCATGTGTATGTGTGTGTACATATGTGCATGTATATGTGTGTAATATGTGTGTGTATATGTATGTATGTACATATGTATGTGTGTATATGCATGTATGTGCATGTGCATGTGTAAGTGTATATGCGTATATATGTGTATGTGCATGTGCATGTGTATGTGTGTGTATATGTATGTATGTGCATGTGCATGTGTAAGTGTATATGTCTATATATGTGTATGTGTATGTGCATGTGCATGTGTATGTGTGTGTGTGTATGTGCATGTATATGTGTAAGTGTATGTGTAAATGTGTGTATGTGCATGTATATGTGTATATGCATGAATGTGCATGTGTGTGTATGTGCATATGTGTGTGTACGTATGTGCATATATATGTGTATATATGTGTATGTCTGTGTATATATATACGTATGTGCATATGTATGTGTATGTGTATAGACATATACAAGTGTATGTATATGCATGTGTATATGTACGAAACATGCATGTGCATGTGGATGCATTTCCATTTGCATCCATGTGCATGCATGTGGATGTGCATATACATGTATTTAAGTATGTGTTAATGTGTGTATCTGTATGTATATATGCAATAATGCATGCCTTCGAGTCTTTTTATGTGGTTGTAGCAATGTTTGTGCATATGCATGTGTATGTGTGTGTATGTGTAAGTGTATGTGCACATGTATGTGTGTGTATATATGTGTGCGTATGTGCATGTGTATATGTGTATATGCGTGAACGTGCATCTTCATCATGTATAAGTGTATATGTGCATATAAATAAGAGTGAGTATGCTAACGAATGAAAATAACACAATTCAAAGGATATACAAAGAATGGAAATCGTACTTACAACAGTTAGCCATATTTTTTGCTTGGTTAGCTTCTTGAATAACCTACAATAGAGAGAGAGAGAGAGAGAATTGAAATAGAGAGAGGTAGTAAGAGATAAATAGAGAGAGAGACAATAAGATAGAGATTAGATAAAGCAACAATTCTGCAAGCGATTGTTTCAGCTCGTAAGCGTAGCGCAATTGTAAATGTTGGAGAGATCTTTGATCAGATGCATGTAGATGTTGATCGAAGAGCCTCAAACGTTTTAAATTTTTTCCATAAAAAACTCATCATGTAAGCGATGCCAAAGCATTGCAAATGCCTGTGTAGATAGCGTCCCATATAGGACGATAATTAGCATCATTTAGGCGATGCGAATTAGCATTGCTTATGTGACACTTTTTTTAATTGTCACTTTAGTGATGCTGTCCGGAAGAAATCCCTCAGGGAAGTGTGCATCAAAAGTTTTCAAGCTCAGTGATTTTATAGTTTTGGTGTGATGTTTTGATCGAGAATGGGGTATAATCTATGCATGTTTTGGCCGATTTGATTGATTGATAGATGCGAGACCATGTTAAATATGTACATTAGACCTGTGTGCATAAATAACTAAATTTTGACCCATAAACCCCTAGGTTTGACCCTTGAAACCCCCTCAAAATATGAGTTTTACCCCACACAAACCCAACGTGAACCCTTAGAAACCCTTGGACTTTAGGTCCTAACTGTAAATAAACCCTCAATTTGACATGCTTGACTTAACTATGGGCAAAGCCCTAATTTCCCCAATCAAAAAACCTAACTTGGACCCTGAGAATTGGCTTTTATCCTAGGTCAAACCCTTAAAAGTAATTAATTTATGAACATTTAGTGTGAAACCAAAAACCTTAATCAGGAAAAATAAAAAGGACTATCCAAAAATAGAAAGTTTGAGAGGAGGTTAGAAGAATCCACAAGGATGTCTTAGGGGGGGCTATAAATAGGTACCCAAGTCTCATTTGTTCCTCCCCGCGGATCTTCCTTGTCAATCTTCTTTCAAGGTATGCTCCTTGTCTTTTCCTATCTATTCTTTACACTTCTTGTTTGTGTTTTTTGAGTCATGCTCTCCATCTCTACCTACCATGCCAATAGAGAGGAGAGAGAGAATGGATTAAGAATGATTTTTCTTTTGCATGTTATCATTGTCCTTTTTTATATTAGCATTTTCTATGGGTGTTGGATACTCTACGATGCTAAGGTTTTGAACAGTAGACGGACAACAAAATCAAGTTGGTCCTTTTCTAATGCCATCATCTCCACAAGCTAAATTACTTATGCGAAAAAAATATGTAGAGAGAGGAGTTGCCCTGCTTCAGATGATAAAAGAGAGCATATTTATCGTTGTTTGTGTGGGATATCATAGATAGTAAGGGGTAGTTAGTAGAAGATCAAAATCATTACGGTACTTTATAGAGCTAGACAAATCAAGCAAAGGATCTAGTAGAGGAGAAGGAGATGCGTGAATGAAGAGAAATGATGGAAATCTGTGAAGAAATAGTCAGTTTAGCCTTTGTCTGCATCTATGAGATGTGAATTGACCTTCCTCCTCCTCTGATCAACTTGCTCCTGCACCCGATGAGCCTGCAATTGGAACATGTTAAGGGGCAATTCATGTGACAACAGTCGTTAGCCTCAGGGAGCTCCTTAATTTAGCTTTCTCACCACACAAAGAGAGTACACAGGCGCGTTGCTAAAAAATTAGAGGCCATGGTGGCTAGAGGCCACATGACTTGAAGAGAGAGGGGCAGAAGCCATGGCACAAGGTGATCATAGAGGGAGATGGGCTTCATATTGGAGGCAGAAGAGGACACAGAGATTGTGGTTAAGAGGTCGATGGCAGGGTTGCAGATGAGAGAGAGAGAGTGAGTGAGTGAGAGAGAGAGAGAGAGAGAGAGAGAGAGAGAGAGAGAGAGAGAGAGAGAGAGAGAGAGAGAGAGAGAGAGAGAGAGAGAGAGAGAGAGAGAGAGAGAGAGAGAGAGAGAGAGAGAGAGAGAGAGAGAGAGAGAGAGAGAGAGAGAGAGAGAGAGAGAGAGAGAGAGAGAGAGAGAGAGAGAGAGAGAGAGAGAGAGAGAGAGAGAGAGAGAGAGAGAGAGAGAGAGAGAGAGAGAGAGAGAGAGAGAGAGAGAGAGAGAGAGAGAGAGATGAGATAGTAATATAGAGGCATGAATCCAGATTGGCCTTGTTTCAAGAAGATTTAAGAGGTCAAGTGAACGGATTTAAAGCCACTTTTATTGTTGAACTTATGTTTGTTGTTACGCCTTGGAGTTGTCCTCTCCAATCATTATAGCACAAAGGATCAACTACACATATTTAAATTATCAATCCAGGAAGTATGCAAAGACCACAGCCTCTTCTAGTTAATGGAATCCAAGAATAAGGATTAAGATGACTGTTTTTCTGATAAATTATGAAGAAGGAGAGAAATATCTAGGGTTTTGATTATCTTGAGTTCGACAACAGCATTTTTAATAATCTTTGTGCCTAAAGTGTGCCATTTCCATAGTAGAATAGAATTATGAAGTCAAATTTCAAGAACAGTACCTGTATCACACAGACGAGACAATCGTGATTTTGTGAAAACTGAGAATTTCCATTTTCAGCTTTGTTCTTCTGCACTTTCTTACTCAATACACTGAGAATCACCTCTCTTCATACATCTTACTTAGAAATACACAACTGAAGCTTACAAATTCCATGGATCACACAAAGAATAGACTCAACAAATCAAAGGAAAGAACATGAAAGGAGAAAACACGATTTTCTGCAGGAGAGCTCTTCACATTACTTGGATAGCAAAAATAATACAACCAACCCTCTCAAAATAGAGGAAATTATCTCTTATAATTTTTCAAGTGTCCCCTTTCACACTTGAATTTTGGTCCTTTTCTCTTCTAATCTAAAAATATGCTTTCAAAAAGCTTCCAAAAATTCTATAAAAAATACATATGATTCTAATTTACATGAGGAAGACTCTTCTTCAATTTTACATCATTTGTATAAATATTTCTACAAATTTTTGACATTTTACAAATAATTTCCTTTCAAAGAATTGCTTCTTCTAACAGCTTATTATGATGTGCTTTAGAGTTGGACTCATCAATGTGAACTGAGAAAGGGTTTTAATTAGCTTTTGAAGAAGAGAATTAAACTTAGCTCTTGAAAGAGCTTTCATAAGCAAATGAGAGGGTGCAAAAGAATGAGTCTATTAGAAGCCGTCGATCCATGATAATTTGATAAGAAAGGTGGGCTAATTGGATTGTTTATGAGAAAACAGAATATGATTTGAATGGAAGCCAAAATGATGGAGATTGCTTGAATCATAAGGATGTATAACGATACACTTTGTGAAGTATTTAAATCAAGTTTATGATCAATTGTATTGTTCATACACCTTCTCAAAATATTAAGACATACTAATATCCAACATAATTATTCATGAAGATAATGATACATCAATGAATTAAATTGAAAGTTCATTTTCAAAGCTTGAGATTGCTAGTTGACTCGAAGACTTGATTTCATAACAAATGAATTTAATTTTTAGAAATTAAAGTCTATGATGCTACATTTTATGAGTGAAATTTTACATAGTTTAAAAGTACTAATGATTTTTTTACCCCCGCCCCCACAGATCTTCCTTGTCGATCTTCTTTTCAGGTTTTCGTCTGATATTTGAAGTAAAGAGATCATCCAAGTTTATGAAGTTGGAAGACCGAAATTGAAGTAAAGTTACTTTCGCAAAGATCGAAGAGAAGCCCGCGGGCACCTTGTCCCACTGTAACAGGAAGTCTATATTGTATTTACCGATCCGCACTGTAGTGGCCTATATTTGTATTCATCAATCTGCAGTGTAGCGGCCTATTGTATTAGTGCTCTACATTATTGACATTTATGGGAGGACTCTAGTTATATTTACACTGTATCACTAAGCATTACTGTTTCATTCCGCACGGTATTTCGATTTTTCATTGTCGATGCTTATGAGCATACACTCATGACTGAGCATTCGCTTTCTCTTTCGAGGTGCGGACCTAAGACATTAGACGACAGTCACCATAGCGAGGGTGAGGTGGAAGGAATGTTGAGTTTAGCCTTTGTCTGCATTTGTGAGATGTGAATTGACCTTCCTCCTCCTCCGACCAACCTGCTCCTACACCCGATGAGCCTGCAATTGGAACATGTTCAGGGGGAATTCACGTGACAACAGTCGTCAGTCTCGAGGACTCCATAATTTAGCTTTCTCATCACATAGAGAGAGTACACAGGGGTGCTGCTCAAAAATTAGAGGCGATGGTGGCTAGAGGCCACAGGACCTGAAGAGAGAGGGGCAAAAGCCATGGCATAGGATGATCATAGAGGGAGATGGGCTTCAAAGTGCAGGCAGAAGACGACACAGAGATTGTGGTCAGGAGGTCGATGGCAGGGCTGTAGATGCCGGGGAGGGGAGAGAGAGAGAGAGAGAGAGAGAGAGAGAGAGAGAGAGAGAGAGAGAGAGAGAGAGAGAGAGAGAGAGAGAGAGAGAGAGAGAGAGAGAGAGAGAGAGAGAGAGAGAGAGAGAGAGAGAGAGAGAGAGAGAGAGAGAGAGAGAGAGAGAGAGAGAGAGAGAGAGAGAGAGAGAGAGAGAGAGAGAGAGAGAGAGAGAGAGAGAGAGAGAGAGAGAGAGAGAGAGAGTTGTTAGACTCATCAATGTGAACTGAGAAAGGGTTTTAAAAATTATCTTATGAAGAAGAGAATTAAAGTTAGCTCTTGAAAGATCTTTCATAAACAAATGAGAGGATGGGAAAGAATGAGTCGGTTAGAAGCCGTCGATCCACTATAGTTTGATAAGAACAGTCGGCTAATTAGATTGTTTATGAGAAAACAAAATATGATTTGAATGGAAATATGATTTATACAAATAATGCAAACAACGGTTATAAAGAAAAAGAAATAATGAGTGTGAAAACAATACGGAAATGGAAGCCAGAATGATGGAGATTGCCTGAATCGTAAGCATGTATAACTATGCACTTTGTGAAGTATTAAAATCAAGTTTATGATGAATTGTATTGTTTATACACCTTCTCAAAATATTAAGACATACTAATATCCAACATAATTATTCATGAAGATAATGGTACATCAATGAATTGAATTGAAAGTTCATTCTCAAAGATTGAGATTGCTAGTTGACTCGAAGACTTGATTTCATAACAAATGAATTTAATTTTTAGAAATGAAAGTCTATGATGCTACATTTTGTGAGTGAAATTTTACATACTTTAAAAGTACTAATGATTCCCCCCCTCCCATAGATCTTCCTTGTCGATCTTCTTTCTAGGTTTTTGCCAGATATTTGAAGTAAAGAGATCATTGAAGTTTATGAAGTTGGAAGATTGAAATTGAAGTAAAGTTCCTGCCGCAAAGATCGAAGAGAAGCTTGTGGGCACCTTGTCGCAGTGTAACGGGAAGTCTATATTGTAACTATCGATCCGCATTGTAGCGGCCTATATTTGTATTCATCAATCTGCACTATGGCGGCCTATTGTATCACTGCTCTGCATTATTGACATTTATGGGAGGAGTCTAGTTATATTTACACTGTGTCATTGAGCATTACTGTTTCATTCCGCACGATATTTCGTTTTTTCATTCTCGATGCTTATGAGCATATGCTCATGAATGAGCATTCACTTTCTCTTTCGAGGCACGAGCCTACGATGTTAGACAACAGTCACCATACCAAGGGTGAGCATGCCCCGCGTGTAGACGTTGCTCGCGGATCAAGGAGAACGACCCACGTCGGGGCCGGATCCAACCCCGCGTTGCTCTTCCCTCCTTGCCTCCTTCCTGACAATGCTCGATGTAAGCGTCCCTTATCGTGTCATGCCACATGTTGATAAAGACATCGAATATTTTGTCCTTTAATCGATGTTTCGCGCTTGATGCTGGTTACGATGCTTTATGCAAATTTTTAGCGATGAAATTGTGTCGTGTTAACCATCGCTATGCCCCAGTATTCCTTGTAGTGTCTAGATAAAATATGCCATAAACATCAACAATGATATTGAAGTCTTAACATTGGGCATATGCATGGATGTAGGATAGCACTTGATGAATGGTGAATTTCTTATAGAAATTGTGAAAGTGTAATGGTTATTTTCTCTTAAGGATTATTGTTCTTAGGGGAAATAGATAAATCTCTTAAGGAAATAATTTCAACTATCTTTAGAATTTCATGAGCATGAAAGATCTCATGTGGATGTGCAAACAAAGCCACAAAGCTATTTTATAAAAATAGAGTTTGCAGTGAAATTCATAAGGAGATTCAAATCTCTTATGCTCTCTTATATTTGAATTCTCCTCATAAAGCACCATATTTTTCTTGCCATATGTTTCAAAATGTCATGTATTGTTTTGTGTGGTCTATGAGATTATATATTCGCACTTGTAGAAACTATTATTGGTAGAAGATGGAATGTATGGGTGGATAGAAATCTATATTATCGAGCCATATATGAAAAATATTTGCCTTTGCTATTCTAAGAAAACATTTTTTATCATTTAGGAGAACTGGTTAGAGTTGGAAAACCTTTTTTTGAAGCCATTTAAGGACGTTACTATCACTGTGAACAGTTAAATATACTTTATAGGCACATTTTATTGAATCAGCCATATGGAAAGTCACATAATTTTACTAATATTTATATAAGAGAGAAATCATAAGTTGTGAGTTTGGCACAGAGAGTGTGGAGTCAAATGCATGCACATTTACATGGGTTGGTAGTTTTGTTAGATGCCATATATAAGACTCATGATCACTGACCCTACAAAGAAATAATGCGATATCTCAAAACGATGTATTGACACTTTCTTCTTCTTGGTACAAATTTTTGGTATGTGTTTCACCTAAGAGTGAGTTATGATAATCAAGAAGGGTGTTTTTGAAGACTCATGGCACATTGAAGGATCCTCATACTCTCTGGCGGAACCTATATGGAGGATAAATAGCAGATTTGAATATGTGGTAATGAGGATAAATAGTGTGAGTCTTGAATGGAATTGGAGAGAATATATCTTTGATCACATCACATCCTTATGATTGTGTAGATGTGTTTTAATCTGAGTTTACTTCATGCTCCAACAAACATGGCCATTAGGACCAATATTCGTGACTTCTTAAAACTGTTGAAGAGTATGGCTCCCAATTGAAGACAGTCCTTTCAAGAAGAATAGGATCACCAAATGCTCACAGTTCGTGCAAATTGATGCCCCGGGGATTAGTTGTCTTAGAATACATAATTGCTCTCTCTCTCTCTCTCTAATCCTTCTGTCGATCCTTCCTAGCCGTGAGGCTCTCTCTCCTTCAAACATGGAATGCTCTCTTACCACCTCGTGCGACTGCTCTTGATGTCAATGCTTAAGCAACCACCCTTCGTTATACAACGATCATGGACCGTGAGAAGACGAGTTACAACGTTCGTGGACCGTGCATAATCGCCAGAACATCATCGCTGTCAGTTCCTCGCAAGTTCCGCTCTCATTGGCCCCAATATTACGTGCTCTCTGAGTCAGGCGTTGAATATCTCGTCTGTGCAACAATTTTGAAGAATGAAGGAAATGTACGCTTCTCGTAATGCTACAAAACTATAATTTGAAATGTGAATGTTTGTATGGTGTGTATGCACTGAAGCTTCCAGTTGCTGGTCGCTTACGGGTCACGCATGTATAGCTGTTGAACTTGCATAGCTAACCAATTAGCTACCTTGTCCAACCGAACTCCTCCCGGAGCGCAATCAGCGTCCCCTACATGGCCGCTCACCAGCCTTCAATCGCCAGAGTGTTGTGCTATTATGAAGCCACTACAACGTGAAACTTTCACATTGATAAGACAAAAGTTAATTCAGTCAACTCATTGAGCTCTCTGTTTTTCAAGGCTTGTGGGCTGGAGATAGACAGAGAGAGAGAGAAAGACAAAAGCTGTTGACTTGATTTGAAAACAACCTTTTCTTCCGTTACCGTTTCACCCTTGTGAAATATGACATTGTAGAACCTTCTGATACCATGATGATATTTTGTTATTTATTCAAACTCTACATAGCTGATCTCATCGAATAGTTGAATGCAACTGGAATTAATAATCTTTTGTCGGGGAAAGACGTGTTGATAAGCATTGGGTTCATGTGTGTGTTCATCGTCTTTTGATAAATACATTAAAAACACACACAAAACTATTCATCGTCCACCTTTTCGTACACACACACGACCATTTATACATGCACCCCATAAGTAGGAAAGCTGTTTGTCTTCCTTTGAGGTCTTATACATTCTGGATTTGATTTTGGCTTCGGTTCAATTTCTTTTGAAATCAACGTAGAAATTCTATTTAATACACAATAATATAATCACATTTTTTATTATTATTATTGCTACATATCCAACCCCTTCGATGGAAAATACCTATATAGGGAAGGTGCCTCAAACTTTTTATTTCCCAATCTACAAATTGTTCACTAAACATGCACCAATCTTTGTAATCCGTTGCCGCAATACATGTCCTATCATATAGTTCATCTAATGCCTTTCTAGTTCCATGGTATTTCTAGCATTGGAAATGTTTGGACAAAATTATATTGGACCTTGAAACATCCTGACCTCTAATAAGGTGCACCCTTGAAATAGTAAACACTATAAAATTACAATGTTAAATGTACGTGGGAAATGCACTTTCATTGCTCGTTAAGGTGAAAATGGGGTTTGATTTTGTCCGACGCTTTCGAAAGGGAGGAGAGGGGCTTGGAATGGCTAGGGGTAACTTAAGGGGTGGAGGATAATAGCAACATGACTTCATGGTTTTCTAAACATGGAAACTTGATGAAGGAAAGGGAATTAATGCTCTTTAAGGCTAGATGAGCCCAATATTCTTATTTTTTCATCCAATGTTTAATCATTCATTTGCCCACTAACTTATTAGAGAAAATGATTAGTTTAATGATATTCAATCCACTTTCAGATCTACGCAAGAAAGTCTTGTCCGACCTAATCTTGGGGATCCCTCTTTTGCACGGATCCCCGTTAGAGGAGGTTTGGCAAGCCACATTAATCTTCCGAATTTCTTATCAATATTTTTCAACAAGATGTAAAGAAAATCATGGTTGGTATTAGGAATGTGTTGATGACCTATAATGTTTCTAACATCATCGAAATTCATGTTTCTAGCACTTGATTTTATTCTCTAATATACTACAAAACCCACTCATAAAATAACTGAGATCACATGGGAATCTCCATAAACTAATGATATTATTGAGGAATATGTCTTTGAACTTGAGTTCTAATAATAAGAATTAAATGATCTCGAAAACATTGGATTCTTAAATCTTACGTTATGTTCATTTTTCCGCTCAGTTGTCTCATTCCTATAGCAGCTCGTGAAAATCGGGATGATGTCATCACTTGTTAAAAATCATTCTCAATGTGTGGTTCATTATTTTTGATGAGATTACTCTTGAAAGTTAGATCTTTAAGTTAAATAGACTTCCCCAAGAGGAATTAAGCTAATTTTTGTTGTGCTCAAAGAATTATGCAAAACATTGGACATGTGTATGAACCAAAATAGCAAGTTCTTCACCTCTGAGCTAACTCCAACTTATCTGTTTTGATCTATCTTTTTGAGAGTGATCTTCCAAGGTACATAGGGTGTCTAATACATCCATTGGAAACCTAAAAGTGCCCACCACATACTCCTGGAGTTCATTTGGCTGGTGTAGATCAAGGATTTTCCAACACCTCTTCATCTTCAAGCACATACTTATCCATCTCTTCACAGTGGTATCAGAGCAAGGTTGGACAACATGGCAGATGGATTTCCTTCATCAATTGACAAATTGGATAGAGGTAACTACTCAGCTTGGTCATCAAGAATGGAAGCTTATCTCCAAGGTAGAAGTTTATATGGTTATGTGGTGGAGATGAAGTTATGCCAAGTTTCAGGAACAAAAGTCAACCAACACAAGAAGAGCAAGAAAGATTGAGCACATGGTGCTCCAAGGATGCACTTGCAAGGTCTTATCTCCTCAATTCTATCTCAGATTTTTTGTTGCCTCACATTAGAAGTTGTAAGACATCTCAGGAAGTGTGGGATGCACTTGAAGCCTTCTTCTCTTCAAGTACTAAAGCTAGGAAGCATCAACTATGGCTGGATTTCACAACTCTCAAGAAGGCTCCCAAACAAAATGTGACTGATTTTGTCACAAAGCTCAAGGACATAGCAGATTAGTTGGGAAGCATTGGAGAGGTAATAGATGAAGAGAAAATTGTAAGGCAGGTCATCAATGGCTTGAAGGCAGATGACAAGTGGGAAGCATTCACCACAGCTATGGATTTGTACATGGACATGCATGTACCTGATTTCAATACACTCATTGGACAACTACTTACTCAAGAGGCAAAGCTTATAAAAAATGGAGAAAGCTCTAAAGGTAATCAATCTTCAGCTTTATACACTGATAAAAGCAAGTCCAAAGATAACATAGGAAAGGCAAAGAAAGTGGATGATGAAGCAGGAACATATCAAGCTAACTATGCAGGTAGAGGAAGACATGGCAGAGGTAGAGGAAGAGGAGGTAGACAAGGCAGGGGGAGATCCCAAGACTCCAACTCATGTTCTATTTGTGGATTAACTAATCATACAACTGAAAATTGCTTTAGGAATTCCAGGAATCAAAGAGGCAGAGGATACAATAGAGGAAGTTATGGCTACTCAAGAGGAAGGTTCAACAATTATCATGGCAACTACAACAACTACAATCATTCAAAATATCAAGGAGGCTACAAAGGAAGGAGAGACTTCAATAACTACATAGAAGACTCAAACAAAGAGGATTCATTATTGATCATGAACATGGCTATGCCACAAGGTAAATCTGATGAGCATGTTTTCTACATAGATTCAGGTTGTTCAAATCATGTGGCAGGAAATGTGGCACTCCTATCATATTTAGAAGATCCAAGGAATAAGCATGAGGTACAAAGAGGAGATGATACAAGACATCTTGTGGAGAAAATAGGCAATGTCAAAGCACCTGATGGAAACATCAACCTACTCAGTAAGGTACTCTATGTCCCTACCATTACAAAGAATTTGATAAGTATTGGGTAGATATTAGAGAAAGGGTTGCAAGTCAGGTTCACAAAAATAGGAGCATTTGTTGAAGATCCAAGTCAAGGATTCATAAGAATTGCAAAAGGTGAAAAGACAGGTAGATTGTTCACATTTGAATTACAAGACACTAGAAACATTGCTCTCTTTAATTATGGTAGTAAGACACTCACAGAATTGGAAGTATGGCACAAAAGGTTAGCACATATTGGTGAAAGGTCATTAAAGCAAATTTGCAGGGACCAAAGTGTACTTGGACTCCCTAATTTGTCAAAACAACATATGATTTATAAGTGTAGTGCATGTCAATTTGGAAAGTCTCACAGGTTACCATTCATGAAGAAAGGTTATATGCATGGAGATCTCTTGGAGTTCATTCATACAGATGTATGGGGACCTAGCAAGGGAGCTTCAATATCTGGATCAAGGTATTATTTCTCCTTTATTGATGATTGTAGTAGATGGACTATCCTATTCTTTATGAAACACAAAGATGAAGTTTTTTCATGTTTCAAAAGATATTTGGCTCTTGTGGAGAATCAAATAGGTAAATCACTAAAAAGGCTAAGGTCAGATGGAGGGGGAGAATACTTCTCCCATGAGCTTGATTCTTTTCTTCAAGAAAGAGGAATCAAAAGAGAGGTAACTAAAAGGTACACTCCTGAGCAAAATGGAGTGGCAGAAAGGAGGAATAGGACAATTGTTGAAGCTGCAAGGTCCATGTTAAATGAAAAGCATTTGCCTAATTATCTATGGGCTGAGGCTGTATCTACAGACACTTGTTTAACAGGTTGCCTTCAAAATCTCTTGATGGGATGACTCCATATGAGGCTTGGAAGGGAAGAAGAACAAGCTTAGATCATTGTGAAATTTTTGGATGTATTGCTTTTGCTCATGTTCCTTCACAGGTTAGAGGCAAGATGGATCCAAAGGCAGAAAGGTGTGTATTTATTGGATATGACAACAATCAAAAGGGTTACAGGTTATAAAACCCTACCAACAAAGGATTCTTGGTAAGCAGAGATGTAGTTTTTGATGAAAACAATTCATGGTATGAAGATTCATTTAGGAAGGTCAATTTACCATATGATCTTGAAGAAGATTTTCCAAAGCTTGGTAGATAACAACCAAAGACTGAAGAACAGGACACCTTGGAGGATGATGAAGAATCTCAGATGGAAAAGATCAAAGCGTGGAAGTCTAAAGGTAAAGCAAAATTGCAGGAACTTGGACATGAGGCAGAATCATCACATCATTGTTGGTGCATTTTACCCAAGCCTACATGCTTGATATTATCCTCATTTGTAAGTCACATGAGTAGTCATGTGAACACCTCTTGTAAAAGAGTACATTTTATCTCTTGTAAATGGAAAAAGAAAAAAGGAAAAGGATGGCTTACCTCATCCATGATGTAAAAGCAAATTCGTGGCTCTAACCACCTAAAACCACGAAATTTAGAGCTGAGGGAATCTCTCCTAACTTTGGGGATCACTTTTAGGTGGAGCCATTCGAATTCGAATTCAAAACTCCCTCCAAGAATAGCTATAAAAAGAGCAAGAAGGAAGAGGCTATTAGCAAGCCTTGTATGTGACCACTTCATGTCATTTTGTAGAGATTGAAGAGCTTAATCCATAGCTCTATCATTCTACTCCCATTGTGCAAAGATTCATTGCCAATGTGGTTGTAATCATATATGAATTTATACATTTATCATCATTCACTTCTCTGTTTTGTTCTCTGCTATACTCACTCAGAGCAATACCTTCAGAAGGTCATATCTCGAGTTCTACTGATTCTTTTTCAGTGATTTAACATGCGTTGGATAGCTCTTACTGTCTAGATTGTGCATATAAATTTTCAAGGTCATTGAATATATACTTGTGGAGATATCTGCATTTTACTGCTCACTGGTCTATCTCTACAGAGCCCCGAGAATGGTGGGCATGTTCCAGAAATTGATAAATCTTGTTCTCAGTGCTCAGTCCATCATTTGAAGTGTTTTAACTTGGATTGAGAAGCTTGCTAAGTCTATTTGCTATGCCCAAAAGGAATTTTTCTAATTCCTACCAGGTTGAGAGCACTGTTCATTTTGTCCAGCAGGTGTATGTCCAAAAATAGCAAGTTTTGGGAGCTAGTCATTTCGCAACTTGTCTATCTTGACTTAAACTTTTGGGATACATGTTCCAAAGTACTTGGCTGATATTTTGGTGGATTTAGGAAGCTCAAAGGGTCTTCTAATCATCTCTGAAGTCTCAGTTGGCTGGTGTGAGGCTGGTTGTAGCAGCACCAACTCATCTTTGGATTGCATCCACCATCTCTCTTCAAAGTGGTATCAGAGCATAGTCAAGCAACATGGGAGATGGATTTCCATCAACAATTGACAAATTGGATGGAAACAACTACCCGGCATGGTCTCTAAGGATGGAGGCTTACCTTCAAGGGAGGAATCTATATGGATTCATATCCGGAGATGAAGCAATGCCAACCATGAGGAACAAAGGGCAACCATCACATGAAGAAGTGGAAGGACTTTCGAATTGGTGTTCGAAGGATGCACTTGCAAGGTCCTATATTCTAAACTCAATCTCTGATTTTCTTTTACCTCATGTCAAGGGATGCAAGACATCAAGAGAGACCTGGAATGCACTTGCTTCTTTCTTCTCTTCCAACACTCGAGCAAGGAAGAACCAATTGTGGATGGAGTTCACAACAATGAAGAAAAGCCCGAAGCAAAATGTGACTGATTATGTCACAAAGATGAAGGAGATTTTCGACCAACTTGGAAGCATTGGAGAGGTAATTGAAGAGGAGCAAATCATAAGACAAATCATGAATGGAATCAAAGCAGATGACAAGTGGGAGTCATTCACAACAGCCATGGATTTATACATGGATATGCATGTACCCGACCTCAACACACTCATGGGCCAACTCTTCACTCATGAAGCAAAGATTAGCAAAGGTGGTGAGTCCTCAAGAGGTAATCAAACTTCTGCCTTATATTCTGATAAAGCTAAGGTCAAGGACAAGTCAAAGAATAGGAAGAATGAAGATGAAGGAAGCTCTTTCCAAGCAAACTTTGCAGGTAGAGGAAGAGCTAGAGGAAGAGGCAGAGGTGGAAAGCAAGGCAGGGGGAGATTCCAATCATCTCAACCTTGCAACATATGTGGCTTATCTAACCATACTACTGAAGAATGTTTCAGGAATCCAAGGAACTCAAGAGGAAGAGGATTCAATAGAGGTGGCTATGGATCAAATAGAGGTAGATACAATGGAGGCTATTACAACAACAACTACTACAACAACAATTACAACAACAACAACAACAACTATCAAAGTGGCCACAGAGACTATCAAAGAGGAAGAAGAGAATACAATAACTATGCAGAGGACCAAAGTCAAGAAGATTCATCAGCAAAGAAGGGTAAGGATGATGATCACATATTTTACATTGATTCGGGATGCTCGAACCATGTAGCAGGAAATGTGGCTTTAGTTTCTGATTTGGAAGATCCTCATAACAAGCATGAAGTGCAGACAGGAGATGACACAAAGCACTCAGTGGAGAAGATAGGTAATGTGAAGACATCAGATGGGAATATGAACCTCTTAAGCAAAGTCTTGTATGTCCCTACAATTACCAAAAATTTAATAAGTGTTGGACAGATTGTTGAAAAAGGATTGCAAGTTAGATTCAATCGATTTGGAGCATATGTTGAAGACCCAAGGCAAGGCTTTCGAAGGATTGCCAAAGGAGAAAAGATAGGAAGGCTTTTCACTTTTGAAGTGGAAGATACAAAGAACATAGCTTTGTTTAGCTATGGATCTCAAACTCTTACAGAGTTGGAGATATGGCACAAAAGGCTTGCTCACATTGGTGAGAGGACACTCAAACAGATTTGCAGGGACCAAAGTGTACTTGGTTTGCCTAATATCACAAGGCAACACATGATTTATAAGTGTGAAGCTTGTCAACTCGGCAAGGCTCATAGACAAACTTTCAATAAGAAAGGATATATGCATCAAAATCCTTTGGATCTAGTGCACACGGATGTGTGGGGTCCAAGTAAGGAGCCATCTATATCAGGCTCAGGATATTATGTGTCTTTCATAGATGATTGTAGCAGGTGGACCATTCTGTTTTTCATGAAGCACAAGGATGAAGTGTTTAATTGCTTTAAGAAGTATATTGCTCTTGTTGAAAATCAAACAGGTAGGACTTTGAAAAGACTCAGGTCAGATGGTGGAGGAGAATACTTCTCTTCTGAATTTGATGCCTTCTTGCATGAAAGAGGCATTAAAAGGGAAGTCACTACAAGGTATACACCCGAACTCAATGGTGTAGCAGAGAGGAGGAACAGAGCTATTGTTGAAGCTGCAAGGTCCATGCTCAACGAAAAGGGATTATCGAACTACCTATGGGCAGAGGCTGTGTCGACAGCCACATATCTCATAAATAGACTTCCATCTAAGTCACTAGATGGAACCACTCCATATGAAGTGTGGAATGGAAGAAGACATAGTCTAGAGCATTGCAAAATCTTTGGATGCTTAGCCTATGCTCACATTCCTTCTCAAGTAAGAGGGAAATTGGATCCCAAGGCAGAGAAGTGTGTACCAAAACCAAAAAGGATATAGATTGTACAATCCAACCAATAAAGGATTTTCTATGAGTAGAGATGTAATTTTTTATGAAAACAAATCATGGTTTGATGATGACAGGAAAGTGAAGCTGCCATATGACTTGGATGAAGATTTTCCATCACTTCAACTAAAGGAGCCAAAGCAAATTGAAGAAAGTGATTCGGAGATTGACCTAGAAGAATTGGAAAGACTAAAGCTATGGAATAACAAAGGTAAAGCAAAGGTGCAGGATGCTACATATGGACCCGAGAGCTCACACCAACCACTTAGAAGGTCTTCAAGGGAGAAGAAGAAACCAGAGAGGTTTGGTTATGATACTTCTTTGGTCACCAAGCACTCAATCTACATTGCAAGGGATTCAACCAATGAAGAACCTACCACATTCGAAGAAGCACAAAGCAAGAAATCTTGGAGAGATGCAATGGATGAAGAAATGGAAGCCTTGAAGGAGAATGACACTTGGGAGCTTGTACCTAACAAGCCATCTATGAAGATAATCGGATCTCGATGGATATAAAAAATCAAGAGGAATCCAGATGGAAGTATAAATAGACACAAAGCAAGGTTAGTTGCTAAAGGGTTTGCTCAAACCCATGGTATTGATTATGAGGAGACTTTCTCTCCTGTTGCAAAAATGCCTACAATTAGGGTTCTCATTAGTCTTGCTGCAAAAATCATTTCTTGGTCATCGAAGAAGCAACCAACCGTGGCATTATCTTCTACTGAAGCCGAATATAGAGGTTTGGCTAATGCAACTCAAGAAATCATGTGGTTAAAGTCTTTGTACACAGATCTTGGACTTCATTCTTGACCACCTCACATTTTTGGTGACAACACAAGCTCACTACATCTAGAAGCTAATCCGGTATACCATGCTAGAACCAAGAATATTGAAGTCCACTACCATTACGTAAGGGAGAAGCTAATAAGCAAGGATATTCAACTATCCTATGTCTCTACAGATATGCAATGTGCAGACATGTTGACTAAAGCTCTTGATGGTATAAAGTTAAGTAGATTCAAGTTGATGATTGGCTTGCAGGAAATCAAGGACAATTGAAGACTTATTTGGAGGCCAAACATGTTAGGCTTGAGGGGGAGCTGTTGGTGCATTTTACCCAAGCCTACATGCTTGATATGCTTGATATTATCCTCATTTGTAAGTCACATGAGTAGTCATGTGAACACCTCTTGTAAAAGAGTACATTTTATCTCTTGTAAATGGAAAAAGAAAAAAGGAAAAGGATGGCTTACCTCATCCATGATGTAAAAGCAAATTCGTGGCTCTAACCACCTAAAACCACGAAATTTAGAGCTGAAGGAATCTCTCCTAACTTTGGGGATCACTTTTAGGTGGAGCCATTCGAATTCGAATTCAAAACTCCCTCCAAGAATAGCTATAAAAAGAGCAAGAAGGAAGAGGCGATTAGCAAGCCTTGTACGTGACCACTTCATGTCATTTTGTAGAGATTGAAGAGCTTACTCCATATCTCTATCATTCTACTCCCATTGTGCAAAGATTGATTGCCAATGTGGTTGTAATCATATATGAATTTATAGATTTATCATCATTCACTTCTCTGTTTTGTTCTCTGCTATACTCACTCAGAGTAGTACCTTCAGAAGGTCATATCTCGAGTTCTACTGATTCTTTTTCAGTGCTTTAACATGCGTTGGATAGCTCTTAGTGTCTAGATTGTGCATATCAATTTTTCAAGGTCATTGGATTTATAGTTTGGGAGACATCTGCATTTTACTGCTCACTGGTCTATCTCTACAGAGCCCCGAGAAGGGTGGGCATGTTCCAGAAATTGATAAATCTTGTTCTCAGTGCTCAGTCCATTATTTGAAGTGTTTTAACTTGGATTGGGAAGCTTGCTAAGTCTATTTGTTATGCCCAAAAGGAATTTTTCTAATTCCTACTAGGTAGAGAGCACTGTTCATTTTTTTCAGCAGGTGTATGTCCAAAAATAGCAAGTTTTGGGAGCTAGTCATTTCGCAACTTGTCTGTCTTGACTTAAACTTTTGGGATACATGTTCCAAAGTACTTGGCTGATATTTTGGTGGATTTAGGAAGCTCAAAGGGTCTTCTAATCATCTCTGAAGTCTCAATTGGCTGGTGTGAAGCTGGTTGTAGCAGCACCAACTCATCTTTGGATTGCATCCACCATCTCTCTTCACAATCATGGCCTAAGAAGATCTATGAGGGAAAAGAAAAAACCAGAAAGGTATGGATTTGACACCTCATTAGTAACTAAACATTCTATCTACATAGCACAGGGCATAAACCAAGAGGAGCCATCATCATTTGAAGAGGCCAAAGCAAAAACAGAATGGAAGCATGCAATGAAGGAAGAGATTGAAGCACTTGAGGAAAACAACACTTGGGATTTGGTGCCCAAGACTTCATCCACTTCTCAAGTAAGAGGGAAATTGGATCCCAAGGTAGAGAAGTGCATATTTATTATGAAAAAAACCAAAAAGGATATAGATTGTACAATCCAACCAATAAAGGATTTTTTGTGAGTAGAGATGTAACTTTTGATGAGAACAAATCATGGTTTGATGATGATAGGAATGTGAAGTTGCCTTATGACTTGGATGGAAAGTTTCCATCACTTCAACCAAAGGAGCCAAAGCAAATTGAAGAAAGTGATTCGGAGAATGGCCTAGAAGACTTGGAAAGACTAAAGTGATGCAAGAGCAAAGGTAAAGCAAAGATGCAAGATGCTACATATGGACCCGAGAGCTCACATCAACCACTTAGAAGGACTTCAAGGGAGAAGAAGAAACCAGAGAGGTATGGTTATGGTACTTCTTTGGTCACCAAGAACTCAATCTACATTGCAAAGGATTCAACCAATGAAGAAGCTACCACATTTGAAGAAGCACAAATCAAGAAATCTTGGAGAGATGCAATGGATGAAGAAATGCAAGCCTTGAAGGAGAATGACACTTGGAAGCTTGTACCTAACAAGCCATCTATGAAGGTAATTGGATCTCATTGGATATACGAAATCAAGAGGAATCCATATGGAAGTATAAATAGACACAAAGCAAGGTTAGTTGCTAAAGGGTTTGCTCAAACCCATGGTATTGATTATGAGGAGACTTTCTCTCCTGTTGCAAAAATGCCTATAATTAGGGTTCTCATTAGTGTTGCTGCATCTAGAAATTGGAAGCTCTATGAACTTGATGTAAAGAATGCTTTCTTAAATGAATGGATTTCACAGGAAGTGTACATGGCACAACCTATTGGATATGAGGATGCACATCATCCTAACTATGTTTGAAAATTAAAGATAGCCTTGTATGGATTGAAGCAAGCCCGAAGAGCTTGGGATTTCAGATTGGTTGCTTATTTGCACGACCAAGGACACAAAGCTAGCAAGGTGGATACCTTTTTGTTCATAAAGAGGAATGGATCTGAAGTGATATACCTATGTGTATGTTGATGATATTATTATCACAGGGAATGATCTTTAAGGAATCAAATAGGTAAAGAATTAAATGAAGAAGGAGTTCAAAATAAGTGATCTTGGACCACTCACTTATTTTCGTGGATTGGAGTTAATCTATAGAGGTTTAGGTATATACATCACACAAAGGAAGTATGTGCATGACATGCTCATCAAGTTCAAGATGGAAAACAGCAAGTTTGCAGGTACACCTAAGGAGCAAAATCATAAGCTTAGTGCTTATAAAGGAGAGCCAATTGAACACATCACAAGCTATCAAAGCTTGGTTGGAAGTTTGAACTATGCAACACTCACAAGGGTGGATATATGATATAGTGTTAGCATATTGAGTCAATTTATGCATAAGTCGAGAAGACCACATGTCGAAGCGGCCAAGAGAGTCCTCAAGTACCTTAAGGGGACCATGAATGAAGGTTTGTTTTATCCATTTACTTCCGATATTGAGCTCAAGGCCTACTCAGATGCGGATTGGGCCGGATCTAGAGATGATAGAGGAAGCACATCCAGAAACGTATCATTTGCAGGTTCAAAAATCATTTCTTGGTGATCCAAGAAGCAACGAACAGTGGCATTATCTTCTACTGAAGCCGAACATAGAGGTTTGGCTAATGCAACTCAAGAAAACATGTGGTTAAAATCTTTGTATACAGATCTTAGACTTCATTCTTCAACATGTCAAATTTTTGGTGACAACACAAGCTCACTACATCTTGCAGCTAATCCGGTATACCATGCTAGAACCAAGCATATTGAAGTCCACTACCATTATGTAAGGGAGAGGCTAATGAGCAAGGATATTCAACTATCCTATGTCACCACATATATGCAATGTGCAGACATGCTGACTGGAGCTCTTGATGGTACAAAATTGAGTAGATTCAAGTTGATGATTGGCTTGCAGGAAATCAAGGACAATTGAAGGCTTACTTTGAGGCCAAGCATGTTAGGCTTGAAGGGGAGTTGTTGGTGCATTTTACCCAAGCCTACATGCTTGATATGATTTAATTTATGTTCATTTTTAGTCATATGTGTAGTCAGTGATAGGTAGAAGATGGTTGAACTACACCCTAAGAGAGAGGATTAGGAAGTAATCTTCATTCATGGCTTTTGGGGCAAGTGGTTAGCCCATCACATTCCTATCCAAGAGGTTGTGAGTGCAAGGGTTCAAGAGACCAAGGTGGCAAACAAGGTTCAAGAAACTGTGCGAGGTTGAGGACATCAATTCAAGGGTACCTAGGGAGCTCAGGGGGCTGATCACCAAGGTTAGAGGGATAGAATAGTAGATCATTGAGGAAAATGATTGACCAAGGGGGGAAGAATGTAATAAAGTCATAGGTAGGAGATGGTTGAAATACACCCTAAGAGCGAGAATTAGGAAGTAATCCTCAACCATGGCTTTTGGGGCAAGTGGTTAGCCCATCACATTCCTATCCAAGAGGTTGTGAGTTCAATTCCTTACATACACACACATGTATACATACGCACATGCATATGCATACATATATACACACATTTACATGTACACATGCATATACATACACACATGCATATACATATACACATATGTGCATACACACATGCATATGCATACATACATACACATACATATGAATACATACATGTAGACACACATGTATACATACACACCTCCATATGCATATATACATAGACACACATATGCATACACGCATATACATACACACACATATACATACACACACATATACATACACACACATACACGTGCACACATACATAAACACATACATACATGCATGTAGAATACAAATAATTAAATATCTAAAAAATAGATCTTTAAATTTTTATGAAATATTAGAGAAAATTTTAAATATATGACATATAAATAATTAAATATCTACGAAATAGATCTATTAATTTTTAGGGTTTATTTATATATATATATATATATATATATATATATATATATATATATATATATATATATATATATATATATATATATATATATATACATACATACATACATACATACATACATACATACATACATACATACATACATACATACATACATACATACATATATATATATATATATATATATATATATATATATATATATATATATATATATATATATATATATATATATATATATATATAATTAAATATACCAAACATAGGATTTTTGAGTTTTTACACATAAACGTATCCTAAATAAAGTATGTAATTAAATGTATGTAAACATAAGAGAAAAAATATAAGTATATAAAATATAAATAATTAAATATCTAAAAAATAGATCTTTAAATTTTTAGGGTATATATATATATATATATATATATATATATATAGGATTTTTGAGTTTTCATACATGAAGACATCGTAAATAAAGTTTTAGTATTAATATTAACTTTTATAATGAAAAAAATATCACTTTCTAGTACATGATGCATGGTGCATTCTCCACTTTGTTTGTGCCCGACAGTATTTTGCTATATGAAATCATGTTTTGGTTGCCATTAGAGTACACATCACATGTACTCCGTTTTCTTTAGGCAGAGTGTTGTTGGCCGCCGGAATGGAATAATCTTATTTACCATAGAAGAAATGTAATACTGAAAATTCACACGCACAGTGAAAGGGCGTAGTGCAAACATTGTAAACGTTTTTTGATTAATGAAAGGAGCGTGCGTAAGACAACAGGGGTCGACGCGGGCTGTTGGTCTGGGTGAGTGCCTGAAGTTGAAGCGTGTCGCATTGCCTACATCTCTGTGTATTCCTTAACCCTGTTAATACATTTCAATAATTACTTAAGTCTCTGCTGAAGTGTTAAGTTAAGACGATATTGCGATTAAGTGACATAGTCGCACGTCGATGCATTATTACGGTGAAGAAGTTGTAATTCACAAAGCAGAGAATTAGTTGATAAACAGTCTAATTCAGAAGTGTTAAGTCGGTGTAGTAGCATACAGTGAACTAGCACATTCGAAAAATACAAAATAGGGCCTCTGTTTTATAGACCCCTAACCATCCCAAGAACCCAGATCATAGTAGTTTAAATAAGATAAAACAACAATTTAACACTGGCGCTGTCTATGGAAATGGAGTAGCCAATTGAAGAAAAGGTTAAGGATTGAAGACGAATCCTTTGATATATGCTGGTAACACGTTTTGATGAATCTTATCCCAAATACCGAAGTGATCAACATCCCTGGGCAGTTCCGAGTTCGTTACGAACACCCTCTGGTGGTAGACGTGAAGAACAACCAAGTTCAGTTGCAGAAGGTCTAGTCAAGCAAGCTAGTGAGAATTTTGGTGGTAGTTTGGTGCTGTGCAGAGGTAGTGCGGTAGCTTGCACAGGTACTCCGGTGCATTCTAGTGATAGTCCAGTACATTTTGAAGATAGCACGTTAGTTTATGGCTGTACTTCGGCGTAGTGCGATGACAATTCAGCATTATCCGATGACAATTCGGTGATCTTCGCTGACACTTCAACATTATCGGGTGACAATTCGGTGATAGTGACAATTTGGTGATCTTTGGTGATAGTGCAGTAGTGTTCGGTGGGAATTTAGTGCATTCAACATTTTTAGGTGCAACTTTAGTCAATTTCAACACTAAAGTTGAGAAAGGGCTGCTAGATTTTGAGCTAAGTAATCGGTTCAGAGATATCTTAGGACCGGAAAGTTGGCAAAGTGACCATACGGCCCAGGATCATCAAGAAATACTTCCCCAAAATTCAGGCAACATGAGTAGTTCACAGTAGCAACAACAACAACAACAGCAACAACAACAAAAACAACAACAACAACAACAACAACAACAACAACAACAACAAGAACAACAACAAAAAGAACAACAACAACAACAACAACAACAACAACAACAACAACAACAACAACAACAACAACAACAACAACAACAACAACAATAACAACAGTAGATTATTCCACCGCATCCGGTGCCAGCCAGAGTCACATACACAAAATTTGGAGGCTTTTTGAAAGATGATCCCGATGGTCATGTGCGAACATTTGAAATTAATTACGCAGTTTTGAATTACCCAGTAGACCCTACTTATAAAGCCATTGTGTTCCAGTCAACTTTGTTTAATGAAGCTGTGTGTTGGTTAATCGAGTATGACTTGAATCATTTCCGATAGTACGATGACGTGAAGAATGCATTTCTGCAATGATTCCGGTTAAAGAAAAAGCCAGCAAAATTTTTTTATTACCTGCAGAATAACAGGCAGAAGCCACACCAAAATGTACAAGACTATGCCACTCTATTCCGGACTCATTTACGGCAGTTACCACCAGTGCATGCCAATTTACCAGATGATGTCATTACTTAGTGGTTCATAAATTGATTAAATCCGCAATTGAAACAGATCATGATTATACGATGTGTGGGAGGAATGACCTTGGATGCTGTAATCACTATGGCTTTATAGTTAGAAAATAAAAGGTGTATTCACTAAGGATTTAGAGTGGTTGAAGGCATCCAAGCATTCAAATGAGGATCCTCTGAAACAAATTTACTATACTACATGTAAAAACACACGACACAGCAGCTCAACATGCACTCTGAAACAGATGTATTGCACCATTTTCCATACAACGGACCACACTACGGAGGCCTGTCCTTATAACGCAAAGATACAGAGCAGAGCGGCTATCAATGCTATCATTCAGGAACAAGGGCAACCGGCCAGTCACTACCTACCACCACAAATGAGGAATACTCCTTACCAAGGATACAAGAGTTAAGGAGGAGCACGGTCCACTAATTTTGGACAAACCCGGTGGAATGCGGGTCCATCAGGTGAAGGTGCATCTCCTCCACCACCTAAATTTGATTTTTGCAGTGAAATGGGGCATATCCGTAGGTACTGTAAAGATGCGGCTGAGTACGATAAAACGAAAAAGGAAAGACAACACCCGATGGCAAACATGGTGTACATTTCAACAGTAGACACTCAAACAACAGTGGTGCAAATGCGCTCGAGAAAGCAATTACAACCAGCTGTGGAGATTTTTGAACCTGAATCTGTGAACACCAGAAGGTGTTTACTAAAGCAAGCAAGTGGGCGACCCAAGAACAAATGATTTTTCCCGACCCAGTTCCGGTGACCCAGCAAAGCATACCGCAGGCAGTACCGGAAGGAAGAAATCTGACCCATGTAATACCGGAGTCCCCACCAGACTCCGTACCGAAAATAGCAAAATTTGATCTGGTGTGGGATGTCTTATCCAAGGCGTCAATTACACTACCATTGGGACAATTATTGACTTTGGTTCCTGGCGTGCGCCAACATTTCGGGCAACAGGTCAGTCTAGGACCTTCATGTGCTCCTTCAACAGCAACAATCCAGCCTGAACTGGACCCGATGGTGGACCATACGGTGCCCTTGATTACGGTCTGGTATAAGAACCATAAAATAACACAAGTATTAATTGATGGAGGTTCTGGAGTAAACATTGCAACAACAACACTTTGTCAACGGATGGGATGGACACAAATCGAACCTGTCCAATTTTTTGTCTGCATGGCTGATCAATCCGGAGTTCATCCGGTTGGATTGGTGCGAGACATTCCTATTACTCTTTAAGGAGCTGTATTTAAAATGACCTTCATTGTTCTAGAATTACCAGAATCTAGCCTTGATTATAACCTGCTCTTTGGATGACCATGGTTAAAGCAAGCTAAGGTAGTTCAAGATTGGTCAGTCCATGAATTGATTTTTAAGTATAACCACCAAAAATATGTTGTTCCATTGGATGACATGAAGCCTTGTGACTTGCATGCAGGACCATATGTAGCCGAACCTGTACACATGCTGGATGGTCTTTCAGATGATGAAGAGGAAGCTTTTCTTAAAGCCAACAAGGACTTGATGGCGCTCGAAGCTATGGACTTACAAACTGTTACAGATAACTAGAGTTCGACGGCCTATACGGTAGTACCACTGATTAGTGAACCAGAACCAAGTGCAGCACAGACCTTTGATGATACGACGCTACAACAATCGCTTCAACCAGTTGACGACTTTGCCATGCCTTGGCAATTCTATGTACAGGAAGACCAATTGGTTACCTGCAACTTAGGTGATGAAGTCAATCCACGGCTAGTGAAGATTAAGGCGGGACTATCAGAGACCTTCCAAGATAAATTATTGCAGCTACTACGTGAATTCTCTGATGTATTTGCATGGGATTACCGCGATATGAAGGGGTTGGATCCGCGCATCTATCAACACCGGGTTATGCTGAAACTAGATGCTCGGCCTATTAAACAACCCAGCTATAGAATGAATCCTCACTATGCGGCCTAGGTCAAAGCTGAACTGGATCGATTGCTGAAGGTTGGGTTCATTGTCCCTATGGAGCATGCGGAGTGGATTTCCCCCATTGTCATAGTCCCTAAGAAGAGTAAGCAATTACGAATATGTGTGGACTACCAGAAATTAAATGCAGCAAGAGTACCTGATCCATTCCCTTTGCCGTTTCTGGACACGATGTTAGATGATGTGGCAGGCTGTGAGATGTACTCCTTTTTGGACGGATATAGTGGTTATAACTAAGTACGAATGGTGGAGCAGGACATTCCAAAGACAACATTTATAACAAATTGGGGCATTATGTGTGTATAGTAATATGGTTTGGTCTGCAAAATGCTCCAAGTATGTTTCAGCGCTGTATGCAGGAAGTTTTTTGTTGTGGTAGGAACTCCATAGCTTCCACACAAATTAAGAAGACTAACTAGCCAAGCTCACACTAGGAGAGAGAGAGATGTGTTTCCACCCAACCAACCCCTCCAATATATAGCTCCAAGACCAAGGGGGTAAGTCCTTCTCAAGAGGACATGTGTACCTTCCTTCACATGGGTCCCTAAGGTATTCACATGGTTTCCAAGCTTAGGAAATCACATGGCTTCTAAAAGAAGACTCTCCAAGCTCTCACGTACAAACCAAGTGGCTAGGAGAATCTTCCAATCAAGCCTAAGGTACTCAACCTTAGAGAATTAGCCCTAAGGTTCAAGACCCATCTAAAAGGGGTAAATAAACCATAAATCCAAAGGGTTTCACACCTAGAAACCCAAGGGTTCTACCCCTTAGACCCATGTAATTATACAACATTCTCCCCCCCTTAAAAGCATTTCCGTCCTCGGAAATGAGTGGAGATATATACCTTGGGGTATTCCCCGTGCTCCATGATCAATCTCAAAGATCATGGCCTTCATCTCTCTAATTCACCTCTTAATTCAAAAGGGTGATTACTATCTTGAATGGATTTTTAAAGAGGAGAATCCATGTGTGGTCTGATTCCCTGCCCCAATCATTCAAAGTTCCATCTAGTTTTTGCATACGAAAAGAACTGAGTTGAATGCAAAGTATGGAAAGAATGAAAATTTTGGAAGAGAGCATCCCTGCCTATTTCCTTTGTTTAAGCCATGTGTCATCTGGGTCTCCAAAGCTCAAACATGTGGATTAGGTGGAGTCAAAGTGACTTCAGCTATATTGCTACCTTGATCCATGGCTTTGCACCACTTGTGCATGGACCTAGCAAAATAGATGAATGCTACTTAAGGTTTCCTTATCAGATTCATCTCTCAAGTTAGAATCCAACTTGTTTCTAAAAGAAAAATGAATCTTACATAATCCCTACCCAAATCACTCTTGTTTAGTGAAATGGGTGGATTTTCTTGTTTGTAATTTGCCTCCAATGAATCTAAATAGAGGGGAATTTTATTATTTAATCCCTTACCTAACCAATAGAATGGTAAAGGTGGATTATCTAGTTTTTAACAAGGATATAACATCCTCTTTATCTTCAGAGAGAATCTTACCAAAAGTGGATTCAATGTTCTTTCAAAACTTTATGTAGTTTTGAGAATCCACTTTAAGGGACTAGAATCCATAGGGATTAATCTAATTATTGTAGACTCCAATTGATTGAAACCTATTTTACTTGTTCTTCCAAAAAGATTAAGATCTTTATAACTACGCCCCAAGATGGGAACTCATAGTGTAAAAGATCGTGCTATCTTTAAGGTCATAAGTAGGAATAGTTTATTCCAATCATTTCTTCACTGCTTAATCCTTACAGATCCTTAGTTGGATCTCAAACCTTAAAGGTCTTCTTGATTCTTCTAGAGTTCTCTCCCTTATATTCTAGATCTATTAAAGATGTCCTATGTTGACATCATAATTAGATCTTTTCTATTTTTTAGTTAACTTGAATTATCAAGGATAAAAAAGATGATCTTTCTGAGCTTTCTTTCAAGCTTGATCTAAGATCATTTTTATGATCCTTGAATTTCAAGTCATTCTTTGGGATGAAGCTTTTTAAAGCTTCATTCTTTGGGGTTTACCTTCAAACTCAAAAAAGTTGATCCTCTCCTTATTTCCAACTCTTTATGAGAGATAGATCCTTTCATATTTTGTTGGAAGAATTATTCTTCCCTTTGAGAGGATAATTGAAGAAGATACTCATTCCTAGACATTATCTTCTTGATGTATTCCATTGGATCATGAGTCCCTTTTTCTTCTGGCCATCAAGAAAAAGTACTCAACGGGATTCAGTACCCACCGTCCCATACCAGTGGGTTCTTCATCCAATCCACATAACTTTGTCTCTATATCTTCTCACCTTTTCTGTCCTTTTAAATGCCCTTCATACTATGGTACCAAATTATGAGAGCACGGACTAAGGCGCTTAGATTCACCACTACTAATCATACTATAAAGTTTTGGTTAACCATTTAAGGTGGTGTGATTCATCTTATCAAACTTTAAGTTTGACTTGATCTTTACCCTACTTGGGTCTTTTGGCTTTTCTTCTCTTCTTTTGCCAAAAATAAGAGATAAGACTAGGTCTTTCTCCAATAGATCCCTTCATGTTCAAAGCTTTACCCATGGGTTTTACTTGGGGATCTAGCTATTATGCTTCATACAAGAATCCATATTCCTTAGGTCTATATTACTGGAATCCATAACATATGTTATGTTATCCCCATGAAGCATCAAGATACTTTTAGGATTATGCTTTGTAGCTCATCCAACTTCTTTTCCTAACCACTTAGGATTTATACAATCCTTAAGGTGAATGCAAGTCTTCTCTTGCATTGGGCTTCTTTGAGAATTCCCAATCTTTGAGAACTTCATTTAATTGGAAGATGTAATGAAAGATATATGAAGTACTATAATACGAGGAAGTACTTCAACTTTATCTATCATATATTCTACCTTGCAATACCCTATTTTGTCTTTTCAAGGCATAAGATACAAGTTCTTGGGGACTTTCTCCCCTCCATAAGAGTTTTCGTCCTCGAAAACTACTTGAGAGTAGATTGAAAATTGTGCTCTTTCAGAAGTACTTGAAAGAGTTTATTTTCAATCTTTTATTGTCCTTCCTAGTTAAAAGAACTATTCAGAGCTTTTTTGCTTTCTCTTCTCCAAGCATATAGAACTAATGCCCCAATGCTCAAGTTTGAACTACTCTAAATTCGATGTCCCATACCACTGAATCAACTTTTAGTGGTAATGTAAGCCTAGATGTCCCATACCATCCGACTTACACTTCCACTTAAGTAAAGGTAACTTTAACTTGAATTTTGGGATCAAACCTTCTTCTAATCAAGTAAGATCTATTACTTCTTGGACTTGTAAGTATTATTTTCACTATAGAGCATATGTATTGTATATGCTACAATGGACTTTCAACTTACCAAGTCTCAATTGTAATTGCAACTTGACAAGACTTAATGTCAAAGATTGGTTTTTCAATGATTCCTTTGTTCAGATGTACCCTAAAAGATCAATTTATGTCACTTGATAATAGAGCTAGTTTATACTCAACTAGATATTATCTCTTATGACATAATGAGTCATCCAAGAAAGAATAATTGAATTGCCAAACAAATCTCTATGTTGAACTATATAATCCTTTATTTCTAGGACATTAGAAAATGGTACTTAGGGTTTATTACAACCCTTGAATTTTACCTTCTCTTCATGCCTTGCATTTGCTTGGAAGAATAATATAAAGCTCCAAATAATTCTGTAGTTCTTTCGAACAAAGAACTTTTCTTGAACAAAAGCACTAAAACTTTTATCTTCCAAAACTAAGATTCTGTTATACCATATCTTCTCTTCCTTAGAGCTTTGAGAAGATAGTGCTCTAAGTTACCACCATCGTATCGCGGTTTTAAGAGAAATTTTTTTAATTACTACCTTAAGTCTATGGCCTTGCTGATCAGGCATGCCATGGGTTTTTATGGAATTTAAAATTCCATAAGAGGGATTTTAAGCTTAAGGTATTTTCAAGACGTTAGCTTTATTTGTCTTTTAATTTCTAAGACAAACATAAAGAATTTAAATGGTTTATAGTGGCCAATTGGCCTCATCACCATTCTTCCTAGAAACCGACAAAATCAAATCCTATTTAAATTTAACTTCAAGAACTTAATCTCCCTCTCAACTCAAAAAACCCATGCAATATGTTCCATGTGCATAGTGCTTGCCAAACATGTACACCTTTATTTGAAAAAGGTTTAGAATGCATAAGGTTCAAAAATTGAACCCCTCCTTAAAGCATGCAAAAGTTCCAAATTAGAACTTTATTTGTCCAAAGGATGGTGCAAAAATTTCCTTGCAACTTTGTGTATATACTTGCAACAATTGCACTAGAGGCATTCCTCCTAATCATGAACGTTTTTTATGCACCTCCAATCTTTCTTTTCAAAGCAATGAACTTGATGCATAGTGCAACTTTTTTCCATGATTGATTGTCGATGTGACCACATAAACTAGGCCACCTGAATCTATGTATCCAATTCCAAGTCATGTCTATTATGACATGCACTGTATGTTCTTTAATTTGCAAGGAAAAGAAAGAGGTGCAAATACTTACCTGGAAATTAAGCTTCGTCCATACCTTGACTTTATTTTAGTCGTCTCAAGGTGATGAAGTGGGCTTGGGTCATTGCAATCCTTTCCTTCCATCTTGGCACTTCATGCGTACTTGAGTGTTCTCATGTCGATGAAATAGGCTTCGATCAACCCATCTTGTCCATTTTGAAGTCTTTCTTGGGCACTTGATACTTACTTGTGTACCCATATGCGTGCATTTACCTTTATGCATTTTAAGGGGTAGAATCTCTATGCATAATTAATGGATGCCATGCACATGCCTCCATTACCCTTGGCAAAAGAACCTTTCAAACAGAACCATGCCCTCACAACTATATGTACTACCATGTAAAACCACTCTTTATGCAAAAGAGATTCATTTTCATAATGCATAAAATATTGACTCATTCATGTATGTGCTAGATTCTTGCATAAAGTTATTATTTGTGTATAACTAAGTTGTGCACACAAGGCATAACCCTCTAATCATGCATGTTAGGTGATAAAAATTAGAAAACCATAATTGAAAAGACATTCATCATGAGATGCAGCTTCATCCTTCCTTTAAGAAGAGCCGTCAACAATCTTTGAAGCTTTCTCTATGAAGGAATTTTCTATATGCCTTTATCCATGCAGATAGCTATTCATATAAGGTCTAATCTCATCCTTGCTGCATAAGAAATTTATGCACATATCTCATGAACTATCAATCAGATCATGTCTGATATTTGTTTCTGTGCATGAACAATCTTGACTTCATATTTGCATTATGATGTTTCATCACAAATCTATTGAATGCATGAACTTTGTTAATGATTCTAAAATGCTCAAGAGAACAATTAGGATGATCGTATCCATCGAACTAAATGTCTTCATTAATGCACGAACATGCCTTCATAAGTGTATAGCTTACAAAATGGATGTACTCTTCTAAAATACTTAAAAGAACACTTCTCTTGGTGTTATAATTATTTACTCAAGCTCTATCCACATAAATACAAAAGAAAATGAAAATAGGAACGAATTCATGTGGTGAAGAAGCTCCATTTCTCTTCTGTTACGAACGTTCATAAGTGCGAATCGAATGTTGCAACAAACTATGTTTCTTATTTTAGAGTCAAACATTGCATGCGTAAAAAAACTCAACTCATGTTGTTCTACAGACCTCCAATAAATCCCATATACGAGGTTTTACTGATCATCAATCTCTATATAATAAAAAACGGAAAGAATTTCAATGTATTTCAAGCGAGAGGGAAGGACGTCTCTTCCTCTGCATTCGTGAGCCCTCATGGGCAACAGTGCGCTGTTGGCCTATATTTACTCACACGTCCGTGTGAAACATGCTATGATAGAGACATACGTTGTCCGTTACATGGACATGCGTGGCCGTCCGTGAGTCCTTTGCAGAGGGTTCATATGAACGGATTTTTTAATCCCTTGAAGGGGAAAGAAACCTTCCTCGTAGGCTGCACCAGAGAAGCTTCCTCGTAAGCAGGACCAGTTACTCCTAGCATCTTCTCATGCGAGAGATAATCTGAAGTCTAGATCTGATACCACTGTTGTGGTAGGAACTCCATAGCTTCCACACAAACTAAGAAGTAGACTAACTAGCCAAGCTCACACTAGGAGAGAGAGATGTGTTTCCACCCAACCAACCCCTCCAATATATAGCTCCAAGACCAAGGGGGTAAGTCCTTCTCAAGAGGACATGTGTACCTTCCTTCACATGGGTCCTTAAGGTATTCACATGGTTTCCAAGCTTAGGAAATCACATGAAATCACATGGCTTATAAAAGAAGACTCTCCAAGCTCTCACGTACAAACCGAGTGGCTAGGAGAAGTTTCCAATCAAGCCTAAGGTACTCAACCTTAGAGAATTAGCCCTAAGGTTCAAGACCCATCTAAAAGAGGTAAATAAACCATAAATCCAAAGGGTTTCACACCTAGAAACCCAAGGGTTCTACCCCTTAGACCCATGTAATTATACAACATTTTCTCTCCCTATCTAACTACATTCATGAGAGTTTACTTGGATGACTTCTCCTTATCCGGCGATAATTCGGTGCATCTGTATCATTTAAGGTGTTGTTTTTTAAAGTGTCGAGAATACCGTTTGTGCCTAAACCCAAATAAATCGGTATTCTCTATATCTTGCAAAAAGTTTCTAGGGCACATCATCTCAAAACAGGGGATCCAAGTTGATGCATATAAAGTGAAGGCGGTACTGGAGGCACTTGCTCCCAAGACACCCAAAGAAATGATGCGCTTCTTGGGCCAAATCCAGTGGCATGGGCGACATTTGTGGTGGCTTGCTCATCTGGCCACACCACTCAATCGAGTGATAACCAATACTTCTCGCCAGTTTGAATGGCCTGAAGCATGTCAGCTGTCTTTCAATCGATTGAAATCACTGTTAACGTAGGCACGAATTTTACAAGCGCCAAATTGGGAATTCCCATTTCACGTCTTTGTGGATGCGTTCGACATTGCAGTTGGCAGCGTGCTGATGCAGCAAATGGAGAAATGGTTCCGTCCAGTGTATTATGCGAGTCGTTGGTTAGCTCTAGTAGAGTGCAATTATTCAGTCACCGAACATGAATGTCTTGGATTAGTGTATTCAATGAAGAAATTTCGGCATTATTTACTGGGATGCTGCTTCACTTTCCACGTCGATCATGCAGCCTTGGTGTACCTTGTTTGCCAACAACATCTGGGAGGAAGGTTAGCAAGATGGGTATTGTTGCTCCAAGAGTTTGATTATTCAAGTAGTACATCAACCAGGGTCCGCACACGTGCTTGCTGACTTTTTATCTCGTTTGGATTCCGGTGAACTTACGAAAGGAGTTGATGATACCACACCCACTATCTATGCAATTGAGACTGTACAGGACGATCAACAAGAATTGCCGGTAACCTCCTCCTACTATGACACTTTGATGCTTTTCTTGACTAGTAGATGTCCTCCTGGCACGACCTCTCCTGCTGCTCGACAAAAAATGGCCATGTATAGTCGACGATTTCGACTAGTTGTAGGGTAGTTATATTATATGGATCAATCGGAAGTGCTGCTAAGATGTGTTCCCCCACATGAAACTGCTTCAATAATCACAATGGCTCATTCTGCCTCAACTGGAGGTCATCTTGCGGTTGACCTGACCCATTAGAAGATTCTGCAGAGTGGCTTATGGTGACCTACTATGTACCGTGATGTGGCCAAGTATGTGCGACAGTGCGATGCGTGTCAATGTTCGGGTCTACCTTTACAGAGACATTACTTTCCGCTTCAACCAGTTCTGCCTCTCGAACGCTTTCAGAAATGGGGCTTGGATTCTATCGGATCGATTACACCTCCCGCGACACTTACCGGTAACACATATATTCTTACATGCACGGATTATGCGACTCAGTCGGCCGAAGCTTAGGCTCTACGGTCAGCCACAGCTGCTGCGGTCATTAAATGTTTGATGAAAGATATTTTTCCACGCTATGGTTTACCTTTGGAGATTGTGACTGATCAAGGTATGCACTTTGCTAACACATTAACACAAGTGCTTACGAATACCTTCTAGATTGTGCATAAGTTCAGTTCCCCCTACTACCCACGAGCGAATGGACTCGCTGAGAGCACAAACAAATCTTTGTTGAACATCTTAAGTAAACTGGTATTGGATTGCCCGAAGAGATGGGATCAATTCCTACCTGCAGTATTATGGGCTTACCGTACAACATATAAAGTGGCGACTGGAACAACTCCCTTCAAGTTGGCATATGGGTTGGAAGCGATTGCCCCTATGGAACTGGTGGTTCCTAGTCTACGAGTGGCATTAGACCAGAAGTTACTACCGGTAGAATCATTCCCTTTCCGATTGGATGCTTTACGATCTCCGGATGAACAATGCCTCGAGAGTTTTCTGGTGCTGCAGGAAGTTCAACTCAAACAAGCAAGAACCCACAATCGTTTCCTTAAAACCACTGTTTTTACGATAAATCAATTAGTGCTCTTTTATAATGCTAAATCTAATCGATCCGGAAGAAAATTTAAACTGCATTGGTTCGGTCCCTACCGTATTGCCGAACAAGTGGGACCAGCGACTTTTCGGTTATCCACCTTAACTGATACACTGTTGCCTAAGCCTATCAATGGATCTAAATTGCGTCCATATTATACATCATCCCTTTCTGACTAGTAGTTTTACCTTCGCTCCTTTGTTCCGTATTTCGCACGTTTTGGTAGACCACTGAGCTATTATTTTGTTGATAAATTTTTTATTCACCGCTGCCTTCCATCACTGCGTATTTCTCCTGTGTTTATGAAGATAATTGCAAGCATGTTGCCTTCCCCGGTGATAATGGCATTTTGGGTCGTGCGTTCATCTTGCGTTTTTTACTTAAACCATTGTCTTCGTCTTGTTGTCGCTATTGTATTCTTGAGTGTTGCTTACTCTGTAGCGTAGCGCGCATAGTGATCATGGTTCTTGTGCTAGATAACCTTGCCAATTTGACCAACTTCTGCACAGGTTTATCACCAGAGCTGGGTGATTACCTCCATCAGCGAAGGCTGATCGCGTTCGCCGAACTGCCTTGGCATTCGGTGGGATGCCACCCATTTGCAGCTCAGATCATCACAACGATCACTGAGCAGCCTCAAACTGATACATGCTGGCTGATTACCTGCTTGAACCCCTGCACAGTGATCACTATTGATACTGTTGCGCAACGGTTCCATTTGGCTTACGACAGACGAGTAGAGGTTCCACTCATTCCCCTAGCCATGATGCACCAATTGTTTCCCTGCCAGTCTTCCAATGAATCCGCTATTCTCTACCGCCCCGAGCCTGAATGTACCGCACTCTAGTTTTTAGTTGCTTCTCCTAACTTACAAAAATGCAATTACGGTATATCTCGACCTTTTACTCCCTGATCGAGGCTCCATCCCATGAATCAATTAATTGGGCAGCAATTTTCTTTAAATGAATCCATCGGGAGTGCCAAGCCATTGTGAAGCAGGCCTCCAAGCAATACATACCACGTACCCGGCTGCCCCAAATACTATCTCTTCTCTTTGCTACCGATCCCTGTTGCAGAATGTTCAACCCCATCCTTCGCTAATTAGAGAAGAATCCGTCATGGAGGTTGAGGACGATAACGTGGATCTCCTCCAATTCTTCTGGCACAAGCACAGGTGCATTAGTCCCTCACAAAGTCAAGTGCAGGTAGCAACCGCTGCATAAGAAGTTGATGTCTTTCACAATACAGCGACTTCGGTACAGGTAGCATCAGCCCCATCTTCTCCTAATAAGCAGCAGGATCCCGACGTTGCCATGGAAGATGTGGCCGGTACTAACAAGAGGAATGAAATGCAACATTTGGATGATAATGCTGTGCCGGACACAGTGGAGGGTAGCACTGAAGTTGTTTTTCATTCCCCATCCTCGCAACTAGCAGGTGATCAGGCCGACCTTCTAAATCAACAAGAAATCGCTGAAGTTGCAATTACCGAAATTGCAAAAGTTCCACCTTCGCCCCAACACGGAGCATGCATCATTGTGGTCCAGAAACCTATTATTCCTCTTCCTCCTCCAATCACCCTTCTTGCCCCTTCTGCTTCTCCTCCCTCCTCGCCTCCAGCAGCAACCTGTGAAGCCTCGTCCAATTTTCCTTCTTCTCCTAATTATTCTCCACCCTCGTCCCCAAAAATCCTTTTTGCCCAACCATCGCAGCCTACACCTCCTATTCTCGCCCCTGTTGCATTCACCCAATTGGTGTCCATTGGTCAGTTTTTGTTATAGCTATCCCAACAATTACCCCTCCAATTGCAGAGTGCACAACAAATTGTTTGTCACGAGCTTCAAAGCAAAGTCGACATGCTGGAAGCCGACATCCCCCCACTTCAAGAAGAAGTGCTTACAGCCAAAGCTGAAGCTAGTTCTTACGAAGAACACATTCACCTTCTGCAAGCAGAGTTGAAAGAGAAAGAAGCCATCATTGTAGCTCGCGATGATAAGATTCGTGGGTTGAAGCAGACCGTGATTGACAAGGAAGATCCTATGATAGCCTTGGGCAATCTTCTCGAGACTACCCATGCTGATCTTGCTATCGTAGAAGAAAAGGGTCAAGAAATGGCGGATTTAGCCGTCCGAGCTGAGAGAGAGCTCAAGCAAGTCACCGAAGAGCTTTTCCAGAAAAGTCGCTCTTTGGAACCAGAAATTGGCCACAATATTCAATTGAAGAAGGACATTGAAGCCATTCAAAAGGAGCGACAAGATTTTTATAAAACTATGTAGTTCCAGTCTCAAGAGCTCCAGTGCAGAGAAAAACAGCTAGGAATCCAGGCTGAGCGCTTATTGCGGATTGATGCCGAGATTGCAGATATGAAGCTCAGCAGAGATGCAGCGTTAGCCAATGACTTCTATCTCTAAGAAGCTTTCCTGCACACTCAAACTGAGTCACTGATTAGTCAAGTGATCTCTGCCAGTTTGGTCAGAACTAATGCATAGCTCATTGAACCAAAAACTCTGCAGACTATGCTGGAATCCCTCAAGCTAAAAATTTCATGCACATTCAAGATAGCCTGTTCCATGTATATACATGGAATTATCGAGGATTCCTAAATTTTTGTATTTATCAATTTGGGTTCGAGTTCACCGTGCATGCGAGTGTTGGCCGCCGGAATGGAGTTATCTTATTTAGCATAGAAGAAATGTAATTATGAAAAGTCACATGCACACCAAAAGGGCATAGCGCAAACATTGTAAACCTTTTTTGATTAATGAAAGGAGCATGCATAAGACTACAAGGGTTGATGCCGGACTATTGGTCTGGGTGAGCGCCTGAAGTTGAAGCGTGTCGCATTGTCTGCATCTCTGTGTATTCTTTAACCCTGTTAGTACAGTTCAATAATTACTTAAGTCTCTGTTGAAGTGTTAAATTAAGAAGATATTACGATTAAGTGACGTAGTCGCGTGTCTATGCGTTATTACGGTAAAGAAGTTGTAATTCACAAAGCAGAGAAGTAGTTGATAAATAGTCTAATTCAAAAGTGTTAAGTCGGTGTAGTAGCATACAATGAATTAGCAGATTGGGAAAATACAAAACAAGGCCTCTATGTTACAGACCCCTAACCATCCCAAGAACCCAGATCATAGTAGTTTAAATAAGATAAAACAACAATTTAACAGTGTATTGTCTTTTGCTACACAACTTCGTGGTAATGTTGCTACAGCAAGAGACAACACACTGCCCAAACAAACTTTTGCACATATGGTCGTCGATATGTCCCTCGGTATTCCAAGGAGGACATCGGTATACCGGACCATACGTCCAAGAGTTCGTCGATATAGGTGCCAGTATGAGCATCGGTAATTTTGACGCTCATACAATTGCTCATACCCATGCTCATTCCAGCGTTTATACTAACTCCTATACGCGCACTTTGCTATGAACTTATACTGAGTCATACACCAGTGTCGGAGCAAAAATGCGGCCGCTCAATTTCCTCGATGGAAGCCTTAGTATAACCCTAATATATTGTAGTGAAACTACCATATTTTTCTTGCCATATGTATGTATGTATGTGTATATAATATATATATATGTATATGTGTGTATAGATACATACATACATATATACATAGATACATACATACATACATACATACATACATACATACATATATAAATACCTAGAGACACAGACACAAATAGAAAATTGGTTTTACAAATACAAAAGCCTTGTGTATGTAATAACAATACAAAAATGATCTCGCATATTCCCAAACTCTAATTTTCAATGGTATACTAATCCTTGTAGTTATATGTAGGTGTATTTCTTTATTTATGCAATTAAGTGTAAAGTTCAAAGTGTATCGTTGAATTACAATTTAGAATGCACAACAAACATCTTCATGAAGAATTTAAAACGATATATACTCAAAATATATTTAAAGAATAACAATTCAATTAGTGCAATTATCATAAATTTAGTGTGAGAACAAGTTCCTTGTGTCAATTAGACACAAGATCAGTACCAAGGTAATATTCCAATGTTTGACTTCAAAATACATGAAGTGTAACTTTGCAAAATACATGACTTTAAAAAAATATTAGAAATTCATCTTCCGTGGAAACAAACATTTTATGCATGTGAAATTTGATTTAGTATCTGTTAGCTGGAAAATTGTTAATGATTATGCACTAACATGTTCTTTTTCGGAGATTTTTCATTTGAATGTAGGTGTTTTGCAAGGAGAATTGATGGTTGGTAGTGAGAAAACCCAATTAAATGTAGAGGTGTGGATCAAGGGAGGGCATTGTCAACTTGGAGATTATGACAAAGTCGTTGATTTGATGAATACCTTGGATGCCTTGCTGAGGGTTTGCAAACTCATTACTACTCCCCTTGAACATTCCCTTGATTCGCAACGAGCAAGGAGATTTGATACAAGCAGTGTATCTGGAATATCTGTGGCTGATCTTGGATGTGAACCAATACTTCACATGAAACATTTTCAGTCTAAAGGAAGTCTACCACAATCCTCGGTGGAACAGATACTATCAGAAAGTGTGAGGGCTTAATATTTTGTATTATGCATTTGCAAATAACTACACATCAGCCATTATTTTCTCTTTGAGTTCAGCTTGTGGTGCCAAGAAATGAAGTCCAAAAGAGAGTGTCTCACACTTTGTCGTTACTTTCTTAGATCATGAATATGCGAAAAGTGAACTAGAAATGATACAGTCTCTGCCATGAAGATGCAAGTAGGTGCAAAAGAAAAAGCGATTGGAACTTATTTGTATGGTATCCAATGAAACAACCGTCAACTTTCAGAGGTCTAATCTGACATGAGACGCATGGGAGTGATATTATTGGCAGGTAGCTGTCAGAAGGAGGTTGTCATTGTTCTGAAAAAAAAACAGAAAAGGGGGGGGGGGGGGTTATTCTATGAGGACTCTCTCTCTCTCTCCATTTTCTGTTTTCTTTTTTTGCCAGGAACGAGGGGCGGCAGAGCTTATCTCTGGCTGTTCCGTTTTTTTGCAGAAAAAAAGGATAGAAAAGAAGGAGGGGGGAGGAATCGGCCCCGGCTTCCGTTTTCTGAAATTTTTTTTTGACTGATGTTGTTGTTCAGGGGGTTGCATCCGCAGGAGGGGGGAGAGGACAACAAGCGTGAGGGAAGGAAGAAGGGAGAGCACCTTCGGTACTGCAGAGGACAACAATGATCAGGGATTGTGACAGACTTCGAAGTCAATATTGCTGCGGTTGTCGTGTTGCTGTCATTCTTGCTCTCCAATTTGCGTGCTACAAAGGCGAGGCAGACACACACTTCACTCATAAATCTGGGAAAAGCTAGATCCTATGTGGAGGCATACAAAAAGAAAGAATATCCTTCAAGAGATAAGAATTCTCGAAAGCACCAAAAAGTCTTGGAGGACCAACTCTGGCGCAACTTTATATGATATGCTGCTGATGCTTGGAATCTAAAAAAAAAATCCTGCGAAATCCATGAAGCGTGGCCTATTCATGAAGCCATCAGTTGATTGAGAATACATAATAAAAATGGCTTGTAAGTTTTCTCGTACTTTCAGTTGGAACTGTGATGTTCACATTCGATGGTGAACATGTAGATTTGTTCTGTAATAATTTCTATGCTTAGCTTTGATCTGCTGTTGTGCAATAAAGCGTTCGGATTCTAGTAAATGCTATTTCCCACTGCGCTGAAGTCTATAAATCAGAGATAGCTTTGATAAATTATTCCTTACTGTTTGAATAGGTTTAAACCTATAGACAGGTGACGATGAAAGATTTCTTTTGCCAGTAAACGAAGGAAAGAAGTTGGATATGAATGATATGTGAAGTTGTACTATCATATGCTGGAGAAATGCATTTTGGTTTTAGGTAAAGAGCTCATGTGTGGTCAGATTTATGTCTCTGGTAGAGGATTTTGTTTTGCGAAGAAATCTTTTAGGATTGAGGGTGTCTTAATTACATCGGAGGATTGATCATTGGACAACTCAGTCGTCCCAGCACATTGATGGAGCACTTCTTCAGTTTACATCACCTGATTTCCCTAACTCCACAGGGAAGGTCATTTCCTCTGTATAGCTAGATGACTGTTCGTTTTTTTTCACGCTTTCCAAGTATAAGGCTTACGATAAAAGAAAATGGCAGTTGTAACTGGGGTGTGAGAGACATTGGAAAGGAATCTTTTCGTTTGATTATGCAGAAAATGAAGCTTGTGTTTAATCCTCAAACAAAGTCTTTGAAGTCCATCCATTTAGTTCCTTGGCGAACGCGAAGGGTGTAATATTCTTCACTCGCCTTAGTTATCTTAAGAATTTGTTGTCAGATGAAATAACTTGTGACGCTTGGAAAAATTTATACAAGCACGAGCATTCCAAGTCCAAGAAGTTTAGTACAGAGACCGTTAGGACATCACCATTAACTTTGGAATGTATTAAAAAAAGAAATCCCATCTTGTACTAGTTGGCTATAACCGAAGTCCTCCCAGATTTAATGAATTCGACCCTTCGAGGGAAATGCCTAACGAAGAGAACGATATCACTTGGGCTTGGGCAGATGTGTTGACGATAGGAAGTGATGACGGAGCTCCTGAAGTTGAGCCTGACTTGCCCTAGGGAAGTCGTGGGGATGCGAGTATGATGTGAGGCTACATGAGACATCCCGGAGACCCACATTCTAGATCATCTAAGGATAGGTATACGAGGGACCAAGGCATAGCCGGCTGTAGTTACCAAGTGAAAAGTCAAATCGATGAATACATATGTAGTGTCTGTAATTGAGAGAATGGAGTGAAGAGGTGGTTGATCTGTCAAAGGCTAGAGTGTATATGTTTGCATGCATGTGTGAGAAAAGTGGGGAAAAATCCCTTTCTTCCTCTCCCTAATTCTCAGGACTTGGGTAAATTAATTCACTATGAAAAAAAAAAGGAAAGGAAAAGAAAAAATTTGTGTTGCTGTGATCGTACCAATGCGCTATGGTGGGCTAGTAGGTGGGTGGATTTATCCTAGCCGGGTGGTTAGGACCATGAGCCGCAGCTAGTTTCGCCATAGGCTTGAGATGTATATGTTTATGTCTTAGCTACGCGCCATAACGGGTTGGTAGGTAGGTGGATCCATGGTGGCTGGGTAGTCACGACCACGAGCCGTATCCAGCTTCGTTATGGGCTAGCTGATATATGTTATGTGTTATCATTGTGTGTTTGTGTGTTGTGCGCTGCATTGCATTGGTAGATGGGTGGAATCAACCTGATCGGGTGGTCAGGTCCACGAATCGCATCCAATGTCAACGTAGGCCAACGTGTGATTAAAATAAAATTTACCTATGAAATTATTCCCCACTCCTGAGGGGGAGAGAGAGAGAGGAGAGGGCGATGATCGCCTGAAAGGGAACATTATTTGCTTGTGTGATTGGTATATGGTGGCTTGCGACAGATCAACTCACTTTGAATCAACATTCTTGAAGGCACGGAGACTGTATATGTACTTATGGATGAGGCTTTAGCGAGGTAATGCAACGGTTTTGCTTTATAACTTGTGTGCTCTATCCGAGGGTTTCTAGTGTGTAGGACACTCCAGGGTTTTTATGTAGGTCTTGACTTGTACTCGAGTTTCGATGGCTTTTGTGGGACGACGATGGAGATCCTTCGAGAACGTCTAGTCATGGAATAATTGTACATAGCGAATGGTAGGTCAATAAAAGGAGTATGCATTTTGGGTATGTTGCATCTCCTGTTGAATTCATTTCAGTTATTGTTGTTTATTTCGGTATTTCCATTTGTGTTTGTTCGTAATGATAGTTGCATGTGAAAAACATAAAAAGGTATGAATGTGATATTTTGGTTGAGACTATGTTCATAATGGAATGCATGAGCAATTTGATGTATGTGGAATTGGACTTGCATATATGTGCATGTTCTTGGATCATTTGGAAGTCACTGAATTGTATGTATTCCTGAGTGATTTTTTTAGCACTAATAGCTTCAATGAGTGCAGGATCAGTGGAAGTGACGGCTCGATTAAAAGGTATGCAACCAAGTTATAAACTGACATGTTCATGGCTATTTGGATTTTATGGCAGCAAGAATGGCTCGTCGAGGACGACTTTGCGAGCAGAAGAGGGGAGTATGTTAGCTGGAAAATTGTTAATGATTATGCACTAACATGTTCTTTTTCGGAGATTTTTCATTTGAATGTAGATGTTTTGCAAGGAGAATTGATGGTTGGTAGTGAGAAAACCCAATTAAATGTAGAGGTGTGGATCAAGGGAGGGCATTGTCAACTTGGAGATTATGACAAAGTCGTTGATTTGATGAATACCTTGGATGCCTTGCTCAGGGTTTGCAAACTCATTACTACTCCCCTTGAACATTCCCTTGATTCGCAATGAGCAAGGAGATTTGATACAAGCAGTGTATCTGGAATATCTGTGGCTGATCTTGGTTGTGAACCAATACTTCACATGAAACATTTTCAGTCTAAAGGAAGTCTACCACAATCCTCGGTGGAACAGATACTATCAGAAAGTGTGAGGGTTAATATGTTGTATTATGCATTTGCAAATAACTACACATCAGCCATTATTTTCTCTTTGAGTTCAGCTTGTGGTGCCAAGAAATGAAGTCCAAAAGAGAGTGTCTCACACTTTGTCGTTACTCTCTTAGATCATGAATATGCGAAAAGTGAACTAGAAATGATACAGTCTCTACCATGAAGATGCAAGTAGGTGCAAAAGAAAAAGCGATTGGAACTTATTTGTATGGTATCCAATGAAACAACCGTCAACTTTCAGAGGTCTAATCTGACATGAGACGCATGGGAGTGATATTATTGGCAGGTTGCTGTCAGAAGGAGGTTGTCATTGTTCTGAAAAAAAAAAACAAAAAAGGGGGGGGTTATTCTATGAGGACTCTCTCTCTCTCTCCTTTTTTTGTTTTCTTTTTTTGCCAGGAACGAGGGGAGGCAGACCTTATCTCTGGCTGTTCCGTTTTTTTGCAGAAAAAAAGGATAGAAAAGAAGGAGGGGGGAGGAATCGGCCCCGGCTTCCGTTTTCTGAAAATTTTTTTCGGCTGATGTTGTTGTTCAGGGGGTTGCATCCACAGGAGGGGGGAGAGGACCGCAAGCGTGAGGGAAGGAAGAAGGGAGAGCACCTTTGGTACTGCAGAGGACAACAATGATCAGGGATTGTGACAGACTTCGAAGTCAATATTGCTGCGGTTGTCGTGTTGCTGTCATTCTTGCTCTCCAATTTGCGTGGTACAAAGGCGAGGCAGACACACACTTCACTCATAAATCTTGGAAAAGCTAGATCCTATGTGGAGGCATACAAAAAGAAAGAATATCCTTCAAGAGATAAGAATTCCCGAAAGCACCAAAAAGTCTTGGAGGACCAACTCTGGCGCAACTTTATATGATATGCTGCTGATGCTTGGAACCTAAAAAAAAAATCTTGCGAAATCCATGAAGCGTGGCCTATTCATGAAGCCATCAGTTGATTGAGAATACATAATAAAAATGGCTTGTAAGTTTTCTCGTACTTTCAGTTGGAACTGTGATGTTCACATTCGATGGTGAACATGTAGATTTGTTCTGTAATAATTTCTAAGCTTAGCTTTGATCTGCTGTTGTGCAATAAAGCGTTCGGATTCTAGTAAATGCTATTTCCCACTGTGCTGAAGTCTATAAATTAGAGATAGCTTTGATAAATTATTCCTTACTGTTTGAATAGGTTTAAACCTATAGACAGGTGACGATGAAAGATTTCTTCTGCCAGTAAACGAAGGAAAAAAGTTGGATATGAATGATATGTGAAGTTGTACTGTCATATGCTGGAGAAATGCATTTTGTTTTTAGGTAAAGAGCTCATGTGTGGTCAGATTTATGTCTCTGGTAGAGGATTTTGTTTTGCGAAGAAATCTTTTAAGATTGAGGGTGTCTTAATTACATCGGAGGATTGATCATTGGACAACTCAGTCGTCCCAGCACATTAATGGAGCACTTCTTCAGTTTACACTACCTGATTTCCCTAACTCCACAGGGAAGGTCATTTCCTCTGTATAGCTAGATGACTGTTCATTTTTTCTCACGCTTTCCAAGTATAAGGCTTACGATAAAAGAAAATGGCAGTTGTAACTAGGGTGTGAGAGACATTGGAAAGGAATCTTTTCGTTTGATTATGCAGAAAATGAAGCTTGTGTTTAATCCTCAAACAAAGTCTTTGAAGTCCATTCATTTAGTTCCTCGGCAAACGCGAAGGGTGTAATATTCTTCACTCGCCTTAGTTATCTTAAGAATTTTTTGTCAGATGAAATAACTTGTGACGCTTGGAAAAATTTATACAAGCACGAGCATTCTAAGTCCAAGAAGTTTAGTACAGAGACCGTTAGGACATCACCATTAACTTTGGAATGTATTAAAAAAAAAAATCCCATCTTGTACTAGTTGGCTATAACCGAAGTCCTCCCAGATTTAATGAATTCGTGACGTGACACAAAAATTGGTATGTCAATGGAATTTCCATTCTAATTCACAAAGAACAAACCGAAAGTAAATGAGGGTGAATCTATTTCCGAACCATACTGTTGTGCATTAAAGTCATGCCACATTCCTCAAATACTAGTAAGGTCCTTTGACATAAAACACGCACACCTTGTTGCAACTTAGAGTGCTAACCCAATTCGACCAATGTCTTGGAGGCTAGATCCTGTTCTACGAGGATGAGCTTGAAATTTAAATCACGTGCAAGATATAATGAAAGACAAATATTCTATACCCACATGAATTGAAGCTTTTTACACCCGAAAAGGCTTAGAACATTTGGAATAGAGAAACAATGGGTCTGAAATCTCCTTACCAGTTATTAAGCATGTTCGAGTTCTTCTCTGAAATTCCCTCCTTGTTAGGGAACTTCGCGACATACCCGATAAACCGGACGTGAAAGGAGGGGGGGTTGAGTGAAGAAAGGGAGGGAATTGTGGCTGTGCGTGCATATGTGCAAAAGGGAAAAGAGAAGAACCAAAGGGAAAGCGAGTAGAAGCGGGTATATACATATGTGATATTTGAGAGCAATTGTGGGCTCAGAGTAAAAGAAAGTGGCATAGCACAAGCTAATTTAACAAAACATAGGTGTGTGTAAGGCAGTTTCCCTTGGGTTAAGAGAACTAATCATTTTGGTGCGTTTGCCGGGAAGCATATGAACTAGTAGATATACAAAGGAAGGATTCCTCGAGGGATAATTATGGGCTCCAGGTAATCCAATTGGACCGATTCCGAGGGGTTTGAACAAAATAAAGTCTCGTATAATCACTTTTTCCTTGGGCATTAGAACTAATCATTTTGGTGCGTCTGCCGGGAAAAGCTTGGCACGTCTCTATAAGAGAGTGCCATAGGTTCGCCTAGCGCCACATGTTGGCCAAGCTTGCGGACCCAAGATCTAGTACATGAGCGAGGGGAGCTCATCCTCAGGAGCAATACAAACGCAAAGAGAGGAACACACTCAGAGAAGAGCCCTTGAAAGAGAAAGGAAGAGGTGGGAGTCGCAAGGTGAGTCAACCTCGACTGGCTCGAAGAAATCTGCAAAAAACGTGTACTCCCGTAGGAGAGTCGCAAATCAGGTGCGAAAATTTGAAGGAGGGATCCTGAGGCCACGTACGCTAAATTTTTGGGATCGAAGTGATATTGACATCACACCTCTGTTCGAAATGGCTCAGCGGATTTCGGTTCACTTGGGGGATTTCACCAAGTTCTCAGGTGCTTGGGACGAGGATCCAGATAGTTTTATCCAATTGTTTGAGGTTACGTGTGCGGCCAATGAGGTAGTAGACCAGGCTCAAAGGTTGAGGATCTTTCCGGCTACTCTTCGAGATGAGGCAGCCAACTGGTATGGGAATTCGACACCTCAAGAGTGTGGAACTTATCAAATGCTCAAGGAAGCCTTCTTGGCAAAATTTTGACGACAAGGCTTCCAAGATAGATTGGCCCAACAGATGGATTACTTGCGACAGGGAGTCAATGAGAGCATCGATAACTACATTCAGAGAATGGAAACGTTGGTAAGAAAGATGGGCGCGAATGCCCCGAACGATGAAACATTAAAAAGAAGATTCATTTCGGGATTGAGAGATCCTACGGCACAACAGCATATCTGCCTGACAAGACCTGCAACTTTAATGGATGCTAAGGAACAAGCAAGGCTTTGGGAGGAAGTACAATTATGCCAATAGAGGAAGATGGAGCTCTTATACAAGCCAATGGGAGGCCCAGGGAACATACCGATGAAAGATCCTGGCCAAGGAAGTCCCGCATTGACAACCCCAGCTTTTGTAGCTGCCACTAGTACGCCAGGCGAGGTAAAGCCTGCGCTAACTGAAGAACGAATATTGGAGTTGGTCACACAAGCTATAAAAGCTGCCACAATGACATAGGAAACATACACAGTAAAACCAGAAGTAACTACAAACCCAAATCAAGTGTTTAGATCGAACACATGGTGCGGAAAGTGCCATAGTTACGGCCATTTGGCTTCAGAATGCCCTACAGTCTCGAGAGTATTCACAGAGAGATCACCACCTAGGATGCGTTGCACTTTTTGTGGAAGAACAAATCACATGGAGGACCGATGTTACAACAAGAGAGCCTATGAAGAGAGGACCATGAAATCAGGAGATACAAGAGAAAGACCTTATACGAGATTGCCTGCTCAAAGTGTCCTACCTACATCTCGTTGGGAAAACAGACCGACTTATGGATATAGTGCAAAAGGAGGAGACTATCCAAGAGGAGCCGCACGTGATCAAAGAGGAGATGGTCCAATCTAGTGCTGGAGATGCCATGGCTTTGGCCATACTCAATCTAGATGTCCAAACGAAAAGAAACCAATGGATTATACCCCACTATGTAGGTACTGTAGTGGAGAGGGCCACTTTGATGAAGATTGTCCAAAACGAAGAGCTGCCGCCAGCAAGGAAAAAGGACCAGTAGGGTCCTCGAATTATGTTGATACTCAGATGCATTCCACAACGAGAGCTCAAGAGCATGTTCCTACAATCGGAGTAGTGTTTAAGACACCGAACCCTCAAGAAGGTTCTAGCTCGTCAATGCACTTTGTGGATGCTTACGAGGCCAAGAAACCACATAAAGAGCCAACTGTGGCAGTAGTCACAAGAACTCAAGAGTATTTGAAGAAAAATCTAGAAGGTGAAAACGGAAAAGCAAGCCAAGAGAAGATACCCGAATACGAGGAGTTAGAAAACCAAGTTGGAGGATTTGCTGAGCAGCAAGAGTTTGAGGATGGGGAAGAGATAGAGATTCTTCCACTAGTGACCAAGGAGTTTTTGCCAGGCATAGCACCATTCCCTGAAAGATTGAAGGCTCCTAAGAGTAGGAAGGAAAGACAAAGTTTGGAGGAAGTGGACATTGTAAAATTGCTCGCTGACACGGAAGTCATGCTGGATATAGCACCATTCCCTGAAAGATTGAAGGCTCCTAAGAGTAGGAAGGAAAGACAAAGTTTGGAGGAAGTGGACATTGTAAAATTGCTCGCTGACACGGAAGTCACGTTGGATATTGGCACATTGCTAAAATGTTCACCTGCTTATAGGAAACAATTCTACAACGAATATATTAAGAAGCCAAGGAAAGCTCGAGATAAAAAGAGACAAGATAAAGATGTCCAAGGTATCATTCAAAGCATTACGACGCAAATTGATTCGAACGCTCCAGCTGTGACAGTCGAGATTAAAGGGTATGCAGTCCCTGGTGCTCAGTTAGATAGTGGAGCCGCAGTCAACTTAATGACTGAGTTCATGATGAAAGCTTTGGGCCTCAACCACATGGAAGAAACGCCGATGTCCTTGAGAATGGCAGATCAAACACAAGTGAAGCCTCCGGGTCTTTTGAAGAATGTAAGCACAGTTGTGGGCGGTCTAGAGTTTAAAGTTGATTATCTGATAGTAAGACCAAGGACCTTAGAGGCTACCTTCTCGATCCTACTTGGACGGCCATGGCTGGTGCAAGTTGAATGTGTGCACGATTGGCGCACATGATTTATCACAATTGGACCGAAGGCTGATCGAATACAACTTCAAGTGTCCCCAAACTTGACCGGCAAGAAATTGACAACGGCTGAGGAGAGGGAGCAAAAAGCAAAGGAAAAGGTTAGACAAGAAATGGTGCGCGTAAGATTTGCTCTGCGCACGGAGACTTCCAAGGACCTTTTACAGGATGGATTTAATCTGAAATTGGCCAACCTCCAACATGCGAAAGTGGGCGAGTACATATATCCTCTATGTTACAAGGATGATTCAGACCAGGAGTTGCTGGGATGGTTGACACATACAAGTGAATTTGAGTGCTACATGTTGAGTATAGATGCAAAGGAAAATAAAGCTACTCAATCCCTGGAGAAGGGAACTTCAAAAGAAGAGTTAAAACTGGAGTTAGCTCCGACAATGGAAGTGCAATAGTTGAGAGAAAGGGTTAGAATGCTAGAAGAAGAGCTTCTAAGGAGAAGTCGACAATCAGACAGAGAAGTGGAAAGTAAAACTAAAGTGCGGGAAGCCATTGCAAAAGCTGAACTTAAGAAATTGGGTGCGGTTGAAAAAGAACAAAACAATGATTTACTGGCCAACCATGCACGCGTGATTGGAGAGCACGTTCCAATCACAGTGTCATCAAGGAATAAGGAATATTCGCGAGAAGCTCTGTTGGAAAAATGGGAAGTTTTTCCAGAGAAGTTCTTGAGTGTGGGGTCAGAGCTACTGGATGGAGTACGAGATTGCATTAAATTGGCACTCAAAAATTTCAGCAAGGCCTTTGCATGGTCATACAGTGATATGAGAGGAATTGATCCCCGAATCTGCCAACATTATATAGACTTGGAAGAAGGTACCCGACCAATATGTCAACGACTTAGGCGGACAAATCCAGTCTATTCGGAATTGATCAAGCTGGAATTGACTAAGTTATTGGAGGCAGGATTTATATATCCCATCGCATCCAGCGAGTGGGTATCACCAATTGTAGTTGTTCTGAAGAAAAATAAGAAAATCCGTATTTGCATAGATTATCGTAAGTTGAACGAGCACACAAAGAAGGATCACTTCCCCTTGCCGTTTACTGATCAAATCTTGGACAGAGTGGCTGGCCATAAATTGTACTCATTTTTGGATGGTTTCAGTGGGTACAACCAGATCCAAATCCATGAAGAGGATCAATCAAAAACTACTTTCACCACAGAATGGGGTACGTATGCATATCGTGTGATGCCATTTGGATTATGCAATGCACCGGCCACATTCCATAGGGCAATGATAGCTGCATATCAAGACTATTTGCAGGATTAGATGGAGATATTCCTCGATGATTTTGCAATCAGGGGTAATGATGAAAACATGATGGAGAGGATCGAAGCTATTTTAAGAAGAAGCATTGAAAAAGGCATCGCATTAAATCCTGAAAAGTGTACATTTGGAGTACGAAGAGGATTGCTCTTGGGACATGTTATTTCCGAAAAAGGGATTGCGGTTGACGAGGATAAAGTACAAAAAATTGGACAACTTCCACCTCCTCAAAACTTGCGGCAACTCAGAGGATTCTTGGGGCATGCTAATTATTATCGACGATTTATATTAAATTTTGCATCAATAGCAGCACCACTGACAAATCTTTTGAGGAAAGACCAACAATACCAATGGATTGGAGAGTGTCAAGTTGCATTTGAATTGATCAAAAATAAATTGATAAATGCGCCAATTTTAGTAGCACCTGATTGGACGAAAGAATTTCATGTGCACACAGATGCTTCTCATACTGCGGTTGGAGCAGTGCTATGCCAAGCTGATGAAAAGAAATTGGACCACCCTATTTATTACGCAAGCCAAAACTTGAATAGCACGGAAAGAAACTACACAACTACAGAAAAGGAATGTCTCTCGATGATCTTTGCGGTAAACAAGTATCGGCATTACTTGATGGGAAAACATTTCACATTTTATGTGGATCATGAAGCCCTAAAGTACATCATTAATAAACCCGAGCTATCAGGGCGATTGATGAGGTGGATGCTACTCCTACAAGAATTTCAGTTCACAGTGGTAACCAAACCAGGCAAAGCGCATATATTGGCTGACCATTTATCTCGAATTGTTAATGAGGAGCCAATCTCTGGTGTGCCCGACGATGCTCCTGATGGACATCTATTCTAGGTTGATGCTAAAGTACCTTGGTATGCCGACTTGGTGAACTTCTTATGCACCACTAAATATCCGCCAGGAGCAAGCAAGAGAGAGAAGCAAAAACTATTAGCACTGGCAAAACACCATAGCATCATTGGTGGGCAGCTCTATCGCTATTTTGTACATGAAAGCATTTATCGGAGGTGTCTCGAGGAAGAAGAAGCAACCCTAGTGTTGAGAGCATTACATGATGAACCCTGCGGTGGGCATTTTGCTGGTGAACTGACGGCAAGAAAGATTTTATTGGCTGGGTATTGGTGGCCAACGCTGTTCAAAGACTCGCACACATACTATAAGAAATGCGACAAATGCCAACGAATGGGCAAACCAACATTAGTACATGCAGCTCCTCTTACGCCAGTGTTGGCTCTTAAGCCTTTTGAGAAGTGGGGAATTGATTTTGTGGGGCCTATTGATCCTCCCTCACGAAGAAGATCCAATAGGTATATCTTGGTCTGTACTGACTATGTTACCAAGTGGGTAGAAGCCAAAGCTCTGAAGACTGACCGAGCTATTGATGTAGCTAAATTTTTGTACGAACAAATTATCACTCGATTCGGATGCCCGTTGGAAATAGTAAGTGATAGAGGAACGCACTTTGTCAACGAACTCATCGAGGAGTTAATGGAATTGTATAAGATCAAACATAGAAAAAGCACTCCATATTACCCGAGAGTGAATGGACAAGTGGAGGTTACCAATAAAGTTCTTGAACAGATTCTAACAAAGACAGTAGCTGTGCATAGGAGAGACTGGGATGAGAGACTTTTAGAAGCTTTGTGGGCGTATCGAACATCCTACCGAGTGACAACTAAGAGCACTCCATTCTCCCTAGTATATGGCGAGGAAGCCATCTTTCCCATCGAAAAAGAAGTTCCGACCTTAAGAGTAGCCATAGAGGCCAGGCTTGGAGAGGAAGAGTCATTGAACAACTGGTCAAACTAGAAGAAAAGAGACTCATTGCACAGCAAAGTCTGGAAGCTATTCAGAGAAGACGTAAGGAGAGGCATGACAAGAATCTCAAGACCTATGCGATTCAAGAAGGGGATTTGGTGCTAGTTTATGATAGTAAATATTATAAATTCCCGGGGAAGTTACAGACAAGATGGGCAGGACCGTTTAAGGTGGTGGAACTCAACTCCAATGGTTCCATGCAAATTCAAGATTAAGGAGAAGAATGTGCTCCCGTGAAGGTTAACGCGCTTAGAGTTAAACCATATTTCAAGTAGCATTAGGACGGGAGAAGCCAGACGAGATCCAATCGGAGGGACATAGTAGATTCCTTGTACATAGATGTATAGTTATATATATATATATATATATATATATATATATATATATATATATATATATATATATATATATATATATATATATATATATATGCGCATATGTAAGCTATGATTTGTGTGTCATAAATATTCTTCCTTGCTAGCTCAAGAATTTTGGACTTCTAATTATTTTTCTTGTGTTGCGCAGAGACTGTTAGGAACTGGTAACAAAATGGCAAATCAAATAACTCAACTCTATTTGTACGAGCTAAGGATATATTTCTCGGACCAAACATTCGTGGAGGAAGCGCACTAGCTGGTATGCTTCATAAACCAGGGTTTGGATGTTATGTTTTATATTGAGTGTTTTGAGGAATACCTGACCCGACATGTAGGATGGGCGGGGGATCGATATTACTATTTCGACCCTTCGAGGGAAATGCCTAACGAAGAGAACGATATCACTTGGGCTTGGGCAGATGTGTTGACGATAGGAAGTGATGACGGAGCTCCTGAAGTTGAGCCTGACTCGCCCTAGGGAAGTCGTGGGGATGCGAGTATGATGTGAGGCTACATGAGACATCCCGGAGACCCACATTCTAGATCATCTAAGGATAGGTATACGAGGGACCAAGGCATAGCCGGCTGTAGTTACCAAGTGAAAAGTCAAATCGATGAATACATATGTAGTGTCTGTAATTGAGAGAATGGAGTAAAGAGGTGGTTGATCTGTCAAAGGCTAGAGTGTATATGTTTGCATGCATGTGTGGGAAAAGTGGGGAAAAATCCCTTTCTTCCTCTCCCTAACTCTCAGGACTTGGGTAAATTAATTCACTATGAAAAAAAAAAGGAAAGGAAAAGAAAAAATTTGTGTTGCTGTGATCGTACCAATGCGCTATGGTGGGCTAGTAGGTGGGTGGATTTATCCTAGCCGGGTGGTTAGGACCACGAGCCGCAGCTAGTTTCGCCATAGGCTTGAGATGTATATGTTTATGTCTTAGCTACGCGCCATAACGGGTTGGTAGGTAGGTGGATCCATGGTGGCTGGGTAGTCACGACCACGAGCCGTATCCAGCTTCGTTATGGGCTAGCTGATATATGTTATGTGTTATCATTGTGTGTTTGTGTGTTGTGCGCTGCATTGCATTGGTAGATGGGTGGAATCAACCTGATCGGGTGGTCAGGTCCACGAATCGCATCCAATGTCAACGTAGGCCAATGTGTGATTAAAATAAAATTTACCTATGAAATTATTCCCCACTCCTGAGGGGGAGAGAGAGAGAGGAGAGGGCGATGATCGCCTGAAAGGGAACGTTATTTGCTTGTGTGATTGGTATATGGTGGCTTGCAACAGATCAACTCACTTTGAATCAACATTCTTGAAGGCACGGAGACTCTATATGTACTTATGGATGAGGCTTTAGCGAGGTAATGCAACGGTTTTGCTTTATAACTTGTGTGCTCTATCCGAGGGTTTCTAGTGTGTAGGACACTCCAGGGTTTTTATGTAGGTCTTGACTTGTACTCGAGTTTCGATGGCTTTTGTGGGACGACGATGGAGATCCTTCGAGAACGTCTAGTCATGGAATAATTGTACATAGCAAATGGTAGGTCAATAAAAGGAGTATGCATTTTGGGTATGTTGCATCTCCTGTTGAATTCATTTCAGTTATTGTTGTTTATTTCGGTATTTCCATTTGTGTTTGTTCGTAATGATAGTTACATGTGAAAAACATAAAAAGGTATGAATGTGATATTTTGGTTGAGACTATGTTCATAATGGAATGCATGAGCAATTTGATGTATGTGGAATTGGACTTGCATATTGCATGTTCTTGGATCATTTGGAAGTGACTGAATTGTATGTATTCATGAGTGATTTTTTTAGCACTAATAGCTTCAATGAGTGCAGGATCAGTGGAAGTGACGGCTCGATTAAAAGGTATGCAACCAAGTCATAAACTGACATGTTCATGGCTGTTTGGATTTTATGGCTGCAAGAATGGCTCGTCGAGGACGACTTTGCGAGCAGAAGAGGGGAGTATGTTAACTGGAAAATTGTTAATGATTATGCACTAACATGTTCTTTTTCGGAGATTTTTCATTTGAATGTAGGTGTTTTGCAAGGAGAATTGATGGTTGGTAGTGAGAAAACCCAATTAAATGTAGAGGTGTGGATCAAGGGAGGGCATTGTCAACTTGGAGATTATGACAAAGTCGTTGATTTGATGAATACCTTGGATGCCTTGCTCAGGGTTTGCAAACTCATTACTACTCCCCTTGAACATTCCCTTGATTCGCAACGAGCAAGGAGATTTGATACAAGCAGTGTATCTGGAATATCTGTGGCTGATCTTGGTTGTGAACCAATACTTCACATGAAACATTTTCAGTCTAAAGGAAGTCTACCACAATCCTCGGTGGAACAGATACTATCAGAAAGTGTGAGGGCTTAATATGTTGTATTATGCATTTGCAAATAACTACACATCAGCCATTATTTTCTCTTTGAGTTCAGCTTGTGGTGCCAAGAAATGAAGTCCAAAAGAGAGTGTCTCACACTTTGTCGTTACTCTCTTAGATCATGAATATGCGAAAAGTGAACTAGAAATGATACAGTCTCTACCATGAAGATGCAAGTAGGTGCAAAAGAAAAAGCGATTGGAACTTATTTGTATGGTATCCAATGAAACAACCGTCAACTTTCAGAGGTCTAATCTGACATGAGACGCATGGGAGTGATATTATTGGCAGGCAGCTGTCAGAAGGAGGTTGTCATTGTTCTGAAAAAAAAAAACAGAAAAGGGGGGGGGGTTATTCTATGAGGACTCTCTCTCTCTCTCTCTCTCTCCATTTTCTGTTTTCTTTTTTTGCCAGGAACGAGGGGCGGCAGACCTTATCTCTGGCTGTTCCGTTTTTTTGCAGAAAAAAAGGATAGAAAAGAAGGAGGGGGGAGGAATCGGCCCCGGCTTCCGTTTTCTGAAAATTTTTTTCGGCTGCTGTTGTTGTTCAAGGGGTTGCATCCGCAGGAGGGGGGAGAGGACCGCAAGCGTGAGGGAAGGAAGAAGGGAGAGCACCTTTGGTACTGCAGAGGACAACAATGATCAGGGATTGTGATAGACTTCGAAGTCAATTGCTGCGGTTGTCGTGTTGCTGTCATTCTTGCTCTCCAATTTGCGTGCTACAAAGGCGAGGCAGACACACACTTCACTCATAAATCTGGGAAAAGCTAGATCCTATGTGGAGGCATACAATAAGAAAGAATATCCTTCAAGAGATAAGAATTCTCGAAAGCACCAAAAAGTCTTCGAGGACCAACTCTGGCGCAACTTTATATGATATGCTGCTGATGCTTGGAACCTAAAAAAAAAATCTTGCGAAATCCATGAAGCGTGGCCTATTCATGAAGCCATCAGTTGATTGAGAATACATAATAAAAATGGCTTGTAAGTTTTCTCGTACTATCAGTTGGAACTGTGATGTTCACATTCGATGGTGAACATGTAGATTTGTTCTGTAATAATTTCTAAGCTTAGCTTTGATCTGCTGTTGTGCAATAAAGCGTTCGGATTCTAGTAAATGCTATTTCCCACTGTGCTGAAGTCTATAAATCAGAGATAGCTTTGATAAATTATTCCTTACTGTTTGAATAGGTTTAAACCTATAGACAGGTGACGATGAAAGATTTCTTCTGCCAGTAAACGAAGGAAAAAAGTTGGATATGAATGATATGTGAAGTTGTACTGTCATATGCTGGAGAAATGCATTTTGTTTTTAGGTAAAGAGCTCATGTGTGGTCAGATTTATGTCTCTGGTAGAGGATTTTGTTTTGCGAAGAAATCTTTTAGGATTGAGGGTGTCTTAATTACATCGGAGGATTGATCATTGGACAACTCAGTCGTCCCAGCACATTAATGGAGCACTTCTTCAGTTTACACTACCTGATTTCCCTAACTCCACAGGGAAGGTCATTTCCTCTGTATAGCTAGATGACTGTTCGTTTTTTTTCACGCTTTCCAAGTATAAGGCTTACGATAAAAGAAAATGGCAGTTGTAACTAGTGTTAGACGGCCGCCGAACAAAGGACAATTGTACTTAGACAGAAGTTTTTAATGTAGAAAGAACCCTTCTGAAAGTACGCGGTAAAGAAAGATTCGCGTAAAAGCCTTGTAACAAAACTCTATTTAAAGCGATCAGAGAGGGCATCAGAAAGAGCAGCAGCCCCCCCCCCGTTTTTTGGGAAGTTGCGAACATATTGTGAGAGTTCCCGTTTTGGGGTTACTTTACTTCTTCTACTGTGTGCAAACGAGTAGAGTGTCTTGGTTCTGTCCTGTCTGTGCACCTTCTTTGTGTAATCATTCGACTGTGTATGTGTGATACACTGTGTGTTACGAGTCGGTACTGCGATTGTGAGAGTCTGTTCGGTAACGAGTTGAGGTGACTTGATTATGCGTAAGGTGTTAGAGTGTTGTCTATTTGCTATTCCTGTGGTGGAATAAGTAAGTGTGAGGGATGGACATGAGCTGGTATGATTCTCTGTAAGGGATTGAGTTGGTATCGTAGTCTGTGTTCAAGGTAACGCCAGTAATACCTAAGTACGCGTAGCATGGCAACGCGGTTGTGATATGTCTTATGATCCGTAGATATTAAGATTTGAAAGGTAGACACGCGGTAAGTTTGTGAACTGATAAGGAGGATTGTGTGTTAAGTTACTAAAAGTGTTGGACTGCAATCTCAGACTACTGCTCAACCACTATGGCAGAACAGCCTGAGAACTCTGAGTCCAGTATATTGGTCTAATTGAAGTTGTTCAGGAGCGAAACCTGAGCGAAGACGGAATAGCCACAACTACGGTTGAGTAAGGAATTGGGAAAATAGTACAGGGCCTCTGTCTAACAGACCCCTACCACTCCCAAGGACCCACGTGGCTCGAGGCAGTGTATTTTCTGCGGTAATATTGAATTCAGAGCAAAAGGGAGAGACTCGGAAATATCTGGTACATAGGTATGGAACCAGATTCTGGAGTCTCCGAAGGGTTGTTGTGTTGAAGTAGTAATTAACGACCGCGGTAGGCAATTAACAGTTACGATAATCATAAACGACGAAATAACCTTTAACATTTGGCGCCGTCTGTGGGAAAGTGGCATCCGCTTGCCAGCTCTCTGGCCCAGGTGTCTGCGAGAAAATGGCAACTGATTACCAGTCTCTACGGTAAAGTAGCATTTAATTACGAGTCACTTGTGAGACAGTGGCACTAGAGTGCTAACGGTTTGTAAGAAGCAAACATCCAGCAACATTTTCTTCACTAACAGTAGCAACAGATCCAGATTGTTGCGAACTGCTCGAATAGTATCACTGGGCAATGATACATGCCGGTCACTCGATCGGGCGAAACATATCCTAAGAATCGTCAGACTGGAGCATGAAAATCCCAAAAGATAGCCTCGGAAGAAGTAGGCATAATTAAATCTGACCAAGTGGTCAAGGGAAGTAGAAACGTTACAAGCAATTCCGGTCATACTCCGGTAGAACGGTCAACGCCTTTGATACATTCTGATGCTACTTCGACCCAGCATATCGAAGATATAGCAAGACCAGACTCTATCAAAACGCCGTTGGAACCTCGTCTAACAATATCAGATAAAGATTTAGAGTTATCCACGGTCAGAAATACGTTAGAAAAATTCGGTAAAAGTAGTAAAACAGGGCATTCTGGCCCAATTTCGGTTCATTCCGGTGAGATTCCGGTAATAGAATCACCGATCGCTGGCAAGGGTTTAGCCTTTTTTGCGGAATCATCAACTCGACCTTCGTGTTTGGAAGAAAGATTTCGAATATTAGACATCCAGAAGGAAGGAAAGCTGTTTGAAACAGAGATCCGAAGCATCTTAAGCCGACATAGTACACCGGAAAACGCACCATCCGGCGATACAAGTCCCGACAGTTCACCCGATCAATCCCGAGATATAGAAGGAAACCCTGAACCCTTCGCAATGAGCGGGCAACACCAACAACAACACCATCAACAACAACAGCTAGGACCGCCAAGGCCACCTCCAACAGGAGTAACCTACGCGAAATTCGGTGGATTCCCAGGAGACGACCCAGACGCCCACGTACGGACGTTCGAGATAAGTTATGCAGTTCTTAACCACCCACCAGATCAGGCGTATAAGGCCATTGTTTTTGAATCGACACTGATCAATGAAGCGGCGAGATGGCTCACGGAATATGATATCAATCATTTCGGTACTTACGATGCAGTACGAGACGCCTTTTTACAGCGATTCAGACTGAAGAAGAATCCCGCTGAAATCTTTGAGTATCTACAGAACAACAGACAGAAGGTAAATCAGACCGTCCAGGAGTACGCTACCCTCTTTAGAACACATTTACGGCAGATACCACAGGCTCACGCTAATCTACCTGATGATGTCATCTCTCAATGGTTTATCAATGGATTAACCCCACAACTGAAGCAGATCATGATCATAAGATGTGTCGGAGCTATGACCTTGGATGCCGTTATTGCAATGGCTCTACAGCTAGAATCCAAGGTTGGTGGATTTTCGGAAGACTTGGAATGGCTAAAAACAAACAAAAATACGGCTGAAGATATCACCAGGCAAGTATATTGCACCACATGCAAAAATTCGGGGCATACAAGTGCCCACTGTGCACTAAACCAAGTGTTTTGCGCTATCTGCAACACTACCGGACACACCACCGGAAACTGTATCTACAACGCTAGGATACAAGGGACAGCAACCGTCAATGCAGTCATCCAAGAACATGGCCAACCAGTAAATCGCTATGTGCCTCCGCAACAGAGAAACAATCAACAACAAGGATATCGGAATTATCGAGGACAGAGAAACAACACTTATAATGCCAACCGATGGCAGAATGGACCACCACCGGAAAAACCTGAGTTACCACCTCCACGATGCCATTTTTGTGGCGAATTCGGCCACATTAGAAGGTTTTGTAAGGACGCAATAGAGTATGATCAAAGAAGGAAGGAACGCCAGAATCCAATGGCCAACATGGTGACAATTACACCGCTTGAGACACAGACTGCTACAATCCAGACCCGTTCTGGTAAACAACTTCAGTCGGCAGCAGAAATCTTTGAACCAGGGCTACAAGAACAACGAAGAATGTATAACAAAGCCAGTCACTGGACCACAACAGAACCACCAGTGTTCCCCGAACCTATTCCGGTGACTCAGACTTCTTCATCAAAGGACGACACAATGCAAAAGGATGCATCAGTAGGGCCATCATCATCAGCAGAAATAACAGCAGACATTTCTGCGTCAGTAGAGACTGCAAGTCCAAAAGAACAAGACAATCAAGCTCAACAGGCCTGGGAAATTTTGTCCAAGGCATCCATCACGCTACCTCTAGGCCAACTTCTGGCCTTAGTGCCTGGGATCCGACAACAGTTTCAGCAACAATTCAGTCCGGTACCTTCTTGCATTCCTACGACAGCCGCCGTTCAACCGGAACCTGATGCTGCGATTGACCACGCAGTACCCTTGATCACAGTATGGTATAAGAACCAAAAGATCACGCAAGTATTGATTGATGGAGGCTCAGGCGTAAACATTGCAACCGCAGCATTATGCAAAAAGCTAGGCTGGACCGAAATTGAACCAGTGCAATTCTTTGTTCGAATGGCGGATCAATCGAGAGTCCATCCTGTAGGACTTGTACGGAATGTACCAATCACTCTACAAGGTACAACCTTCAAGATGACTTTTGTCATACTAGATCTACCCGAATCCACTTTGGATTACAATCTTCTTTTCGGCCGACCTTGGCTGAAGCATGCGAAGGTAATACAGGACTGGTTTGCACAAGAGCTTACGTTCAAGGATGCCCATCGTAAATATGTGGTGAAACTAGATGCTATGCAATCTTGCGAACCTCACGCCCGACCGTACTTTGCTGAACCAGTTCACATGTTAGATGGACTGTCAGATGATGAAGAAGAGCAATTTCTGAAGAGTAACGCCGATTTAATGACTCTAGGAACTGTTGACCTACAATCCGTCATAGATAACTGGAACACGTCAATATGTACAGTAGTAGCTATCACCGGAAATTCGGTCCAGGAAAATACTTCCTCAACCCATGACGACGAATTACAACCACTGTTCAAGCCAACAGATGATACAGATAAACCTCAACAATTTTATATTCCAGAAGACCAGCTGATCACGTACAATCTAGGAGATAGAGACCACCCACGACCTGTGAAGATAAGGCAGAACTTACCGGAAACATTTAAGGCGGATTTGATTAAACTTCTTCAAGAATTTGCAGACGTCTTTGCATGGGATTACAAAGACATGAAAGGATTAGATCCGCGCATCTATCAACACAGGGTCATGTTGAAACCAGAAGTGAAACCGCAAAGACAACCCAGCTATAGAATGAACCCCCATTATGCATCACAAGTAAAAGCTGAACTTGATAGACTATTAAAAGTCGGATTCATTGTACCAGTAGAACACGCTGAATGGATCTCACCCATCGTGATCGTGCCAAAGAAAAACAAGCAGTTACGAATCTGTGTGGATTACCGGAAACTAAATGCAGCAACAGTACCAGATCCTTTCCCGATCCCCTTTTTGGATACCATGCTCGATAGAGTCGCAGGTCATGAAATGTATTCATTTTTAGATGGATACAGCGGGTACAACCAGGTTAGAATGGCTGAAGAAGATATACCAAAAACTGCCTTCATTACCAATTGGGGTGTTTTTGCCTGTACAGTAATGTGGTTCGGACTAAGAAATGCGCCAAGCACATTTCAAAGATGTATGCAGGAGATATTTTCTCCTTATCTCACTTCATTCATGCAAGTCTACCTCGACGACTTCTCAATCTTTGGGAAGATGATAGCCCATTTGTTTCACTTACGATGCTGCTTTCAGAAGTGTAGAGAATATAGACTCTGCCTTAATCCTAGCAAATCCGTGTTTGCCGTTTCGTGTGGTAAACTACTTGGGCATATCGTATCTGCTCAAGGTATTCAAGTGGACCCCGATAAGATTTCAGCGATTTTAGAAGCCCCGATACCCACAACTCCGAAGGAAGTAATGCGTTTTATGGGTCAAATACGATGGCATGGCAGACACTTACGGTGGATTGCTCACCTAGCAGTACCTCTGAACAAGCTAATCACAAAAACTCCCCGACAGTTCGAATGGACTGAAGAATGTCAAACTACATTTGATCGACTCAAGTACCTCCTGACGCACGCTCCAATTTTACAACCACCGGACTGGGACAATCCGTTCCATGTTTTTGTTGACGCTTCAGATATTGCAATAGGCAGTATTCTGATGCAGCAAACAGACAAGTGGTTTCGCCCTGTTTATTACGCCAGCAGAAGACTTGCGCCTGCAGAAAAGAACTACTCCACCACGGAAAGAGAATGTCTAGGACTAATCTACTCAATCAAAAAGTTCAGACATTATCTACTAGGTCGTAAATTTACCTTCCATGTGGATCATGCTGCCCTTGTTTATCTAGTAAGACAGCAGCACTTAGGAGGACGATTGGCACGATGGGTGCTACTTTTACAAGAATTCGATTATGATGTCATTCACCGACCCGGAAATGCACACGCCTTAGCAGATTTCTTATCACGCCTAGATTCCGGTGAAGCTCCGATAGGAATAGATGACACGACGCCTGCGATTTATAATGCTGAACCACTACCGGATGAGTCACCCAACCTAGAAAGGATGTTCGAACGAAAAGATTCCTTTCCAATGTCTCTCACGAAAAGAAACAATGGGTCTGAAATCTCCTTACCAATTATTAAGCATGTTCGAGTTCTTCTCTGAAATTCCCTCCTTGTTAGGGAACTTCGCGACATACCCGATAAACCGGACGTGAAAGGAGGGGGGGTTGAGTGAAGAAAGGGAGGGAATTATGGCTGTGCGTGCATATGTGCAAAAGGGAAAAGAGAAGAACCAAAGGGAAAGCGAGTAGAAGCGGGTATATACATATGTGATATTTGAGAGCAATTGTGGGCTCAGAGTAAAAGAAAGTGGCATAGCACAAGCTAATTTAACAAAACATAGGTGTGTGTAAGGCAGTTTCCCTTGGGTTAAGAGAACTAATCATTTTGGTGCGTTTGCCGGGAAGCATATGAACTAGTATATATACAAAGGAAGGATTCCTCGAGGGATTAAATGGGCTCCAGGTAATCCAATTGGACCGATTCCGAGGGGTTTGAACAAAATAAAGTCTCGTATAATCACGTTTTCCTTGGGCATTAGAACTAATCAGTATCATAGAGAATCCTATTATTAATAATTCATTGATGTAAATAAGAAGCGAAATTTAATTATGATTGATAATATTAAGATCTAGATAGAATATGCTAGAAACAACAATAATGAGTTTGAAGTGGATGTAGGACAGCACTTGATGGATGGTGAATTTCCTATACAAATTGTGAAAGTGTAATGGTTATTTTCTCGTAGGAATTAGTGTTCTTAGATGAAAACGCTAATTCTCTTAAGGAAATAATTTCAAATATGTTTTAGAATTTTATGGGCATGATAGATCTCATGTGGATGTGCTAATAAAGCCACAAAACTATTTTATAAAAATAGAGTTTGCACATTAATGAAAATTATGTAGTGAAATTCACAGGGGAGATTCAAAGCTTTCATGCTCTCTTTCATTCGAATTCTCTCAATAAACCACCATATTTTTCTTGCCATATGTATGTATCTATGTATATATATATATATATATATATATATATATATATATATATATATATATACATACATACATTCATACATATATATATACATACACACACAAACACACAAATATATATATATATATATATATATATATATATATATATATATATATATATATATATATATATATATATATATATATATATATGGTTTTTATTTTATTTTTAGAAATAGAAAAGCCCTGTGTATGTTATAATAAAAGAGAATGATCTCTCATATTCACAAAGTCTAATTTTCAAGGGTATACTAATCGTCTTAGTTATATATAAATGCATTTCTCTATTTATGCAATTGAGTGTAAAGTTCTAAGTGTATCATCGAATTACAATTTACAATGCACAACAAACATCTTGATGAAGAATGCAAAAAATATATAATCAAAATAAATTTGTAGGATAACACTTCAATTAGTAAAATTCTCATTAATTTAGTGGGAGAACAAGTTGGTTGTCTACAATTGAACACAAGATCAATACCAAGATAGTATTCTCATGTTTGACTTCAAAATACATGAAGTGTAACTTTCAACATACATGACTTTAAAAAATATTAGAAATTCACCTTGAGTAGACACAAACATTTCCGGCATGTGAAATTTTATTTAGTATCACACAAAATTCTATCATTAATGACTCATTGATGTAAATAAGAAGGAAAATTGAATTATAATTGATAATGTAAGGATCTAGATAAAATATGCCAAGAACGTCAACGATGATATTGAAACCTTAATGTTGGGCATATGCATGCATGTAGGATAGCACTGATGGATTGTGAATTTCTTATAGAAATTGTGGAAGTGTAATGGTTATTTTCTCTTTAGGATTAGTGTTCTTAGAGGAAATAGATAAATCTCTTAAGGAGATAATTTCAATTATACTTTAGAATTGTATGAGCATGAAAGATCTCATGTGGATGTGCAAATAAAGCTAGAAAACTAGTTTATAGAAATTGCATAAAGCATCACAACAAGCCCCAAGCGCGCAATGTCGGTTAAACAAAAAAAACTTTGATGTTCTTATGGACATGTGGAGTGACGTGCATTGTGACAGTTACATTGCACGTCGTTAAAGCGAAAATATAAAAACGCATCACATAAGTGATGTAAATTGCAGTGCATAAAGGATGATAATTAGCGTCACTTATGTGATGCTATCTAGAGTTGGATATACAACGGTTTAGCATCAGTTACAGGATAGTTTTCTTGATGACAAAAAATAAAAATGTTGGAGGCTCTTCGATTAGCATCTACACGCATGTGATTGAAGAGCTCTCTAACGTTCACAATTATGCTGTGATTACGAGCTCAAACAATCACTTGCTGAATTGTTGTTTTGTTTAGTCTCTATCTTATTGTCTCTCTCTCTCTCTGTTTCTCTTCTTTCTACCTCTTTCTCTCTTTGAATTATCTCTCTGTCTCTCTCTCTCTCTCTTTCTCCCTCTCTCTCTCTCTCCCCTTCTCTCTCTCTCTCTCTTTATTGCAGGTTATTCAAGAAGTTTACCAAGCAAAAAATATGGCTAACTATTGTAAGTACACTTTCCATTCTTTGTATATCATTTGAATTGTGTTATTTTCAATAATTAGCATACTCACACTTCTTGATATGCACATATACACTTATACATGAAGGTGCACATTCACACATATACACATATACATATGCACATACACACATATATTTACACACACATACATGTGCACATACACACACAGACACATATACACACACATATACACACACATACACATGCATATGCACACACATTTCTACAAACACATAAAAAGACTCGCATGCATGCATTATTCACTACAACAGATCGGTCGTATACGGAGGTTTTTACCAAGGGAAATGAACGTGCGTATTTTTCCTCGGACATCAGTGTAGGTGTCGGTATGTGCGTTGGTATTAGGTGTCGGTAATACCAACGCCCATACCGACACCTCTGTTGGGTGCACCGTCACGTATACCGACGCCCACTGGGTGTACCGATGCTTATTCCGATGGCATTACCGAGAGTACCATTGCTTTTACCGATGACCATATCTGCAAAACGTTTTTTGGGTAAAGTGTGTTTTCTTTTGCTACATCAACATTACAATGATGTTGCTTAGCAAAAGACAATACACTCTGCCAAAAAAAGACCGACTACATGTGATGTGTACTCTAATGTCAACCAAAATATGATTTCATAAAACAGAATATTATTAGACACAAAAGAGATAATCAAAATGAATCATGAACCATGAACCGTGAACCATGTACAGAAAGAGTTATATAATTCATAAATGAAGCATGTATAAGAGTGTGGCAAACCATTGTTATATATGATTCTTTTACAAAATGTGGCAAGGCATTGCATTGCCATATAAAAATCAAATACGAAATTTTGGTGTGCCACTGCCATACACATGCAAAGAACGTTCCATATCAATAGTCGTGCAACAAAGAACATTAATGAAATAAGATAAATTCACATGAAATTTACAAACAACAAGTAAAAACCAAGTTTATAAATTAATCACCTCATCGCAAACGCTCCCATGAAACGACTGCACCGCATCCCTCCAAGTCCTCCAATAGTGCAGTCAATCCATGACGATATCCATAAGCCTCCTACGTTCGTGTTGGAGGATGACCCATTGCTAGCTCCTGCAACAAATATACAAAACATTAGAGGAACATACATGAGAAGCTTAACACAAACAATTTCAATAAATCAAATGGTACTTACAAACTCGTGACGCATCGTGTCATATCCGCTGCTACCCAAATGTGACGGTCCAACCGTATCTAAACGTGTGGCTGCAACATCTCGCTATTGGCAATATCGATCAGGACTTTGTTGCTGCTCATCACGAATCATATCCCACTCCTCAATATCATCTATTGTTTTTTCCTCTATTTCGTCTTCTTCAATGACCTCTTCTTCTCGAACAATGATCTCTTCCTCCTCGACTATCGAATGAATCTTTGAGTCCACTCCAGATGGAGTTTCTTCTACATCTATGTTCTCACAAGTTTTTCTACTACGTGGGGTGACTTGTAAAACAAATATCCACTCTGATTCTTTTGAATCTCGTATAAGAACAACTTGCTCACAATGTTCCGGAAGTACAAATGTATCCCTTTTATCCATCCATAATTTTGTGGAGTCGACTTGAAGCAAACCGCTTTTATCCTGCCTCACTGTTGCGTCTCTTCTAGAGGTGACTACTTTGAACCATTTCACATCAAAAACAAAGTAATCAAACTTCCTAAAAGATAGTTTCAAGATATCTTGAATCACACCACAATAATCTAGCTGGCCTTCTTGAGCATTATTTGCTCTTGCACTCACTCTACTTTTTGCAAAACGTTCACCATCACCCCACTATCAAAAGTAGACCTATTTTTATCGATTCATGTGATCCAAAAGTGTCGTCCATGAGACCATAGTGCACCATATTTAGTATACTCCCAATCACATCCCTTTTTGAGTTCTTCTTCTTCTTTAGAAATATCTTCACCCACTGCCTTTGCTTGTGAATCCGCTAGATCTAGCCATCTGCTTGTTGGAAAAGGTGGAAGAGGTCGAACACTTTCTGGAAGAGGCAAAAATCGAGTGGAACAATTCCTTCGGAACTGAGCTCTTTCCTTTGCATTGGTTTCCTTGGCAAGCTCATACTTTTCTAACCACTTCTGCATAGGCTCAGAGTTAACTATGCAAAACTTCATTGCCTTCTCTCTGAAAGCTGCATCCATTTTTCTTTGGAATCCTTTACCTTATGGTTCATCACCTACGAGACGAACATCTTCATCATCGCTCCATAAGTGAGGCATTTTCGAATCCGACATACGTTAGAACTCAGTTATGAATACAAGAGACTCTTGTACAAGCCATCCCTCTGCCATGCTACCCTCTGTACGTGCTCTCTGTCGAACAAACCCTTTTAATGTCTTCATAAAGTGCTCTAAAAAGAACATCCATTGACTATGGACAGTTCCTGCTATTGCAACTTCATCTACCACATGAACTAATAAATGAAGTTGAATAGTGAGAATACTTACCGGAAAGTATTTCTCTACCATACAAATAGTCTCGATAGCATTGAGTTTTGCACTCTCTATGTTATCTCTATTTATCTCTTTAGAAGAGATCCACCGTACTAAAGAACTAATTTTATAAATGGTTCTTTGTACATCCTCCGAAAGACAATCTTTTAGGGCTACAGGGAGCACAAACTGTAAAAACATGTGCCAATCATGAGACTTGAGCCCTCCAAGATCGTCGTTTTGTGTGAAAGCAGCCTTTAGACACCTTATGCATCCAGTAGGTGTCCGAAACTTTGAAATTGTTTTCTTCACTTGTTGCTCTTCCATCCTGCGAAGCACCCAAGGAGCTCTTGGTAACGATACTGTTTCGTTAGTAATTGCCCACAACTCTTGCATACGACCTCGCTCTTCTAAGTCCTCCCTTTGTGCTTTGCTTTCTCTCTTTTCGATCAAAGTCTTCCAAAGAATCTCTCCAACATTCTTAAAAATATGCATCGGGTCTACCAAATGATTGATCAATAATTCACTCCAATAAGGGAGTTCATGAAAAATGGAGAACCGTTTCATGCCAGCGACTGGATTTTCTGAATCCCATAGTTGTTTCCAATTGCTAGCTTTCATTTGGCATTGTGCTTGTCGACCAATTTGTCCTTCATGTAAAACATGTCCATCAGGCAAATATCTATGGTGTCCTTCATAGACAATTTTACGTAGTGCTTTGGAATAGCGTGCTTCGAGTCATGGCTTGCATAAGGGACAAGCATGGTAACCCAAAATCGATAAACCTGAACATTCACCATAAGTAGGTCAATCATGCATCGTCCACATAAGTATGCCTTGCACTCGCACGTCTCATCTTCTTATAGGTTGAGACATGTCACACACAGTAATCCCATCCCATAAAATGCGTAGTTCTTCCACAAGTGGTGCAAGATATACATCGATGTTTTTTACCTTATACTTACCTGGTACAATAAGAGCTAATAATAAATGACCTTTCTTTGTGGCCAGCCATGGTGAGATTTTATAATTGACCAAACATATAGGCCATGTGCTCCATGAAGAACTGCGTAAACCAAATGGATTCACTCCATCCATAGCTAGGCCTAGACGTATGGACCAAGGCTCACTAGCAAAATCTGGCCACTTACTATCTATGTGCTTCCAAGCATCAGAGTCAGCAGGCGCTCACATTACACCATCTGTAGACCTGCTCTTTGTATGCTATGACATTAACTCACCTATAGATTTGCATGTGAACATGTTCTTAATTCGTGGATGATAGGAAAGTGGTGAAGAACCTTTGCGGCGATTGCTTCGCCTACAAGGTCTTCTCTAAATCTATTTGCTCCACACTTTGGACATACGTGGAGATGCTCATACTCATTGCGAAAGAGGATGCAATCATTCAGACAAGCATGAATCTTAGTATAATCCATTCCAATGGATTGTAAAAGTTTTTTTGCATCTCCACGTGTTGGAGGCATGCCATTGCCCTGTGGCAAAAATTGATCTTTAAGAAGCCTATAATAAGCAATTAAAATGATATTAGTAAATAAAGTTATTTTGATACAACAATGAAAGTTTATTTCAAATCCACTTACCTGAACAATTCAGTGACACTACTATCTGACCATCCATAAATGGATTGCAGATTGAGCATCGCAAGTGACGCACGTAGTACAGATATCTTTGCTCCATTGTAAAGTGGTAAAAGAGCTAGTCTTCGCATGTTTTCATATTCTTCATCGACTTATAGTCATGGAAATTCTGTTGTGTCCATGAAACTCTCGACATTGTCTCCACCATTATTATCTTCGTCCATCTCATAAAATGCTTCGAACATCTCTTCCATATGTTCATTCCGTGTAATGCTATTAGTACTTGCTTGTATGTCTAACTCCTTTTTTGTTCTCTTTTGTCCACGAGAGGTTACCGGTGCAATGTCATTTGGGTCCATTTGCTCACCTAGGGGACCATGCGAATGGTAGCGTAGGTTTTCTAGTCGACTTATATCAAAGGATCCATACTCTCTAACATGTGCAGTACAAATCTGTCGTTTTTGATAAATTTGATACTTTCACTAAGTGCAAGGACATGCCATTCTCTCCTCCGGATCCAAACTAGCCATCCGATACAATATGGACATTTTACAACATTTGATGTTTTTATTAAACCTAAAAATCATACTCCTAAAGACTTAAACCTAAAATAGTAAAACCTAAATACTTAAACACCTAAAAAAACCTAAAACCCTAACCCTAAAACCCTAATACTAAAGACCTATATATGTGTATATGTGTTATATGTATTTTATATATATATATATATATATATATATATATATATATATATATATATATATATATATATATATATATATATATATATATATATATATATATATATATATATATATATATATATATATATATATATATTGGTTATATAATTAAAATCCTATTTTTATATATTTAATTAGATATAATTAATTATTTTTTTTTAAACACTAGTTGTTTTCATATTTATTTATCTATATAATATTCCTATTTTATATATTTATTTATTTATATATTCAGATTTTTTCTTAATTAATCCTATTTTTATATATTTAATTATATATATATATAATTATATATATCTAATTAAATTATTTAAAACACAAGCTCTTTTTATATTTATTTATCTATATTATTATCCTATTTTATATATATAGTTATTTATATATTTAGATTTTTTTTCTTAATTTTTTTTGTATTTTCCCTTTATATAAATTGAATTGAGTTACATGTATGCCTAAACCCTAAAACCCTAAAACCCTAATCTGAAAGACCTATATGTGTGCATGTGTATATACATGTATATATGTATTATATGTGTATGTGCATATGTGTATATGTGTATATATGTTATGCAGGTGTTAAAACCCTAAAACCCTAAAACCCTAATCTGAAAGACCTAGACCTAAAACATATATATATGTGTACGCATGTGTATATACATGTATATATGTATTATATGTGTATGTGTATGTGTGTATATATGTTATGTAGGTGTTAAAACCCTAAAACCCTAATAAAAAAGACCTAGACCTAAAACATGTATATATGTGTATGCATGTATATATATATATATATATGTATGTGTATATATATGTGTATATAGATAGGTGTATAAGTTTATGTGTGTATGTGTATGTGTATATATATTTACTCTGATTAAAATGATTAAAATTAAACCTATTTTTATATATTTAATCATATATATTTAATTTATTTATTTAAAAAAGACTTAAACCTGAAATACTAAAACCTAAATACTTAAACACCTAAAAAAACCTAAAACCCTAATCCTATTTTATATATATGTTTATTTCTATATTCAATTTTTTTCTATATTTTCTCTTAATATAAATGTAATTGAATTATATGTATGCCTAAACCCTAAAACCCTAATCTTAAAGATCTAGACCTAAAATATGTATATTTTTGTATGCATGTGTATATACATGTATATATGTATTATATGTGTATGTGTATGTGTGTATATATGTTATGTGGGTGTTAAAATCTTCAAAACCCTAATCAGAAAGACCTAGAGTTAAACCTGAAATACTAAACCCTAAAGACTTAAACCTGAAATACTAAAACCTAAATACTTAAACACCTAAAAAAACCTAAAACCCTAATCCTATTTTATATATATGTTTATTTGTATATTCAGATTTTTTTCTTATTTTTTTCTATATTTTCTCTTAATACAAATGTAATTGAATTATATGTATGCCTAAACCCTAAAACCCTAATCTTAAAGATCTAGAACTAAAATATGTAAATTTATGTATGCATGTGTATATACATGTGTATATGTATTATATGTGTATGTGTATGTGTGCATATATGTTATGCATGTGTAAAAGCCCTAAAACCCTAATCGGAAAGACCTAGACCTAAAACATGTGTGTATGTGTTTGCATGTGTATATATATGTGTGTGTATAAGTATATGTGTATGTATGTGTAAATAGCCTAAAAACCCTAATCCTATTTTTATATATTTGATGTAAAAAAAAGCTTTAAAATCGAAATTTTATATATTTAATTAAAACACTAGCTTATGTGTGTGTATATGTGCCATTTTAGAACTAAACAGAATCAATACAAGAGGTCCATCCAACACAATGATCACAACAAGATGAAGACTTGCACCAATCAATACATAAAGATGCAGACTTGCTCAAAAGAAATACTATTGACTCACACTAATTGACTAGAACCAAGCCACTCAATCACAATGTAGTGCTATTAGTCAACCACTGGGAAGCCCATGCTCTATATCTTCTCCACATAGTGACCTCCTATAGTATGCTTGTAGCAACAAAGTGAAGAGAGTGGACTCGAAGAGGTCTCCATCCCCACAATGAGTGTCAGCCACTTGCTTTTATAGACTTCAAGAGGCCAAGAGAACCTTCCCAAATCTCAATGTTCTTCGAACATGCGCCAAAGTGATTTCCCAAAAATAGAGGGGTAGGCCAAATATGGCTCTCGTAGCCAACTCCCTCAAATTAGGCTCTTCAATATAGCTTCTAGCACCTTTTCGAATCTTGCCCCTTCCCGAATCTTGGGGGCAATATTATATGCCTTAATTTCCATCCTAACACTTTTACTAAGAACATCCTCTAGTGGAACCCACCTTAGTGTGGTAATGGGTTATTTTGTAGTACGGAGTTATCACATAGCAATCCCTGTGCATATATTTCATGATGTATCTTTTCTCCCTTGTGAACTGCTTTCATAGTACTACAAGCTTTCACCATAGACAGAAATGTCACTACATCAGGAGAGAGGCCCTCACATTGCATCCGTTCAAAACAATCCCATGCTTTCTCACCTCTGCCATGCTGGACATAACTAATTATGGTATACTGAGAGTAGAATTATTATCTAAAAACCCTTGTCTGACAATAGAAGCATGAAGTCGCAACCCTCTATCAATGGCCCAGATGCTCCCACAAGCTTTGAATGCATAAGTAAAGGTTATAGGATCTCGAGCGATCTGAGCACATTGCATTCATTCAAGATAGTTGAATGCCTCTCTCCCTTGGCCTCCATCAGCTAATCCACTAATTAAGGCATTCTAGGGGTACAAGTTCCTGCTTGGATATGTATCAAAGAGTTCTTTCGTGGACACAACTACACCACATCTAGCATACATGGTAATTAGTGATTCAAAGAATCTATGTAATAAACCCTTTCTAAGAATGTCTTCATGGATGAGAGCACCTTTGTGCATATCCTTTTTCTTTGCGCAATCCCTGAGAGAAAATATGAATTCAAGTGCCTCACTAGATTCGTTTGTAGAACGTGGTTGGCTCATCCGTCTAAGCTCTTCATGATTTGGGCAAAATAAAATGTGAGAATTATCCCTCCAAAGAAATACTTTAGAGACTTTGCGCTTGAAGCAAAATCGCACTTCCCTACTCAACTCTAGCCATGGTTGTTCCATAGCATCCACATGCTTGCCATAGCGAGGATCGGTTGACTGTACAGGACTTTGAACTATACATATGTCCGCTTATAGCGCTGAGAGAGAGAGAGAGAGAGAGAGAGAGAGAGAGAGAGAGAGAGAGAGAGAGAGAGAGAGAGAGAGAGAGAGAGAGAGAGAGAGAGAGAGAGAGAGAGAGAGAGAGAGAGAGAGAGAGAGAGAGAGAGAGAGAGAGAGAGAGTGCTAGGCTTGGATGGCTGTGGACGATGGGATCTTCTGAGGGCTGCAGATGGGAGGCAGTGAGAGGAGGCGGGTGGAGGGGTGGAGATATGGGGATATATATATATATATATATAGACAGAGAGAGAGAGAGAGAGAGAGAGAGAGAGAGAGAGAGAGAGAAAGAGAGAGAGAGAGAGAGAGAGAGAGAGAGAGAGAGAGAGAGAGAGAGAGAGAGAGAGAGAGAGAGAGAGAGAGAGAGAGAGAGAGAAAGAGATCTTGCTACATCGCTACTCATGTATGGTGATTCATGACTATTTTCATGCCCCTAAAATGTGCACAGTCCTTGAACTATTATGTAACCCTCGAGTACTATTTATTAAACCTGATTTATTTCCATGCATTTAAGGTCTTCCATCAATAAATACTCCTTCATTTTCTGGATGTGAAAT
>CM035428.1:118346541-118359041 GCA_020310875.1 Ceratopteris richardii
ATACACATGCATACACATACACATATAATACATATATACATGTATATACACATGCATACACATATATACATGTTTTAGGTCTAGTTCTTTCAGATTAGGGTTTTAGGGTTTTAACACCTGCATAACATATATACACACATACACATACACATATAATACATATATACATGTATATACACATGCATACATATAGGTCTTTCAGATTAGGGTTTTACGGTTTTAGGGTTTAGGCATACATATAACTCAATTAAATTTATATAAAGAGAAAATATAGAAAAAAATTAAGAAAAAAATATGAATACATAAATAAATATATATAAAAAATAGGATAATTATATAGATAAATAAATATAAAAAGAACTTGTGTTTTAAATAATTTAATTAAATATGTATAATTAAATATAAAAAAATAGGATTAATACAGAAAAAAATCTGAATATATAAATAAATAAATAAATAAATAAATATATAAAATAGGATAATTATATTGAAAAATAAATATATAAACAGAACTAGTGTTTTAAATAATTTATTTAAATATATAAAAATAAGATTAATTAAGAAAAAAATCTGAATATATAAATAAATATATCTATAAAATAGGATAATTATATAGATAAATAAATATGAAAACAAGTAGTGTTTTAAATAAATTAGTTAATTATATATAATTAAATATATAAAAATAGGATTTTAATTATATAAGCAATAAACATATATATAATACATATATATAATACATATAACAGATATACACATATATAGGTCTTTAGTATTAGGGTTTTAGGATTAGAGTATAAGGTTTTTTTAGGTTTATAAGTATTTAGGTTTTAGTATTTCAAGTTTAAGTCTTTAAGAGTATGATTTTTAGGTTTAATAAAAAAATCAAATGTTCTAAAATGTCCATATTGTATCAGATGGCTAGTTTGGATCCGGAGGAGAGAATGGCATGTCATTGCACTCACTACAAGTATCAAATTTATTGGAAACGGCAGATTTGTAGTGCACATGTTAGAGAGTATGGATCCTTTGATAAAAGTCGACTAGAAAACCTATGCTACCATTCGCATGGTCCCCCAGGTGAGCAGATGGACCCAAACGACATTGCACCGGTAACCTCTCATGGACAAAAGAGAACAAAAAAGGAGTTAGACGTACAAGAAAGTACTAATAGCATTACATGGAATGAGCATATGGAAGAGATGCTCAAAGCATTTTATGAGATGGACGAAGATCATGATGGTGGAGAAGATGTCAAGAGTTTCATGGACACAATAGAATTTCCACGATCAGAAGTCGATGAAGAATATGAAAACATGCAAAGACTAGCTCGTTTACCACTTTACAATAGAGCAAAGATATTTGTACTACGTGCGTCACTCACGATGCTCAATCTGCAATCCATATATGGATGGTCAGATAGTAGTGTCATTGAATTGTTCAGGTGGATTTGAAATAAACTTTCATTGTTGTATCAAAATAACTTTATTTACTAATATCGTTTTAATTGCTTATTGTAGGCTTCTTAAAGATCAATTTTTGCCTGAGGGCAATGACATGCCTCCAACATGTGGAGATGCAAAAAACTTTTACAGTCCATTGGAATGGATTATACTAAGATTCATGCTTGTCCGAATGATTGCATCCTCTTTCGGGATGAGTATGGGCAGCTCCACGTATGTCCAAAGTGTGGAGCAAATAGATTTAGGGAATACCTTGTAGGCGAAGCAATCCCCGCAAAGGTTCTTCGCCACTTTCCTATCATTCCACGAATTAAGAACATGTTTAGATGCAAATCTATAGCTGAGTTAATGTCATGGCATACAAAGAGCAGGTCTACAGATGGTGTAATGTGAATGCCTGCTGATTCTGATGCTTGGAAGCACATAGGTAGTAAGTGGCCAGAGTTTGCTAGTGAGCCTTGGTCCATACATCTAGGCCTAGCTATGGATGGAGTGAATCCATTTGGTTTACGCAGTTCTTCATGGAGCACATGGCTTGTATGTTTGGTCAATTATAACATTCCACCATGGCTGGCCACAAAGAAAGGTCATTTATTATTAGCTCTTATTATACCAGGTAAGTATAAGGTAAAAAACATGGATGTATATCTTGCACCACTTGTGGAAAAACTGCACATTTTATGGGATGGGATTACTGTGCGTGACATGTCTCAACCTATAAGAAGACAAGACGTGCGAGTGCAAGGCACACTTATGTGGATGATGCATGATTAGCCTGGTTATGGTGAATGTTCATGTTTATCGATTTTGGGTTAACATGCTTGTTCCTTATACGGACCACGACTTGAAGCACGCTATTCCAAAGCACTACATAAAACTTTTTATGAAGGAAACCATAGATATTTGCCTGATGGATATGTTTTACATGAAGGACAAATTGGTCAACAAGCACAATGCCAAAGGAAAGCTAGTGATCGGAAACAACTGTGGGATTCAGAAAATCCAATCGCTCGCATGAAACGGTTGTCCATTTTTCATGAACTCCCTTATTGGAATGAATTATTGATCAATCATTTGGTAGACCCGATGCATATTTTTAAGAATGTGGGAGAGATTCTTTGGAAGACTTTGATCGGAAAGAAAGAAAGCAAAGCACAAAGGGAGTTCTTAGAAGAGCAAGGTCATATGCGAGAGCTGTGGGTAATTACTAAGCCCAACGGAACAATATCGTTACCAAGAGCTCCTTGGGTGCTTCGTAGGATGGAAGAGCAACAAGTGAAGAAAACAATTTCAGAGTTTCGGACACCTACTGGATTCATGAGGTGTCTAAAGACTGCTTTCACACAAAACGAGGATCTTGGAGGGCTCAAGTCTCATGATTGGCACAAGTTTTTACAGTTTGTGCTCCCTATAGCCCTAAAAGATTGCCTTTCGGAGGATGTACGAAGAACCATTTATAAAAATAGTTCTTTGGTACGGTGGATCTCTTCTAAAGAGATAAATAGAGATAGCATAGAGAGTGCAATACTCAATGCTATCGAGGCTGTTTGTATGGTAGAGAAATACTTTCTGGCAAGTATTCTCACTATTCAACTTCATTTATTGGTTCATGTGGTAGATGAAGTTGCAATAGCAGGAACTGTCCATAGTTGATCGATGTTCTTCTCAGAGCACTTTATGAAGACATTAAAAGGGTTTGATTGACAAAGAGCACTTCCAAAGGGTAGCATGACAGAGGGATGGCTTGTACAAGAGTCTCTTGTATTCATAACTGAGTTTCTATGTATGTTGGATCCCAAAATGCCTCGCTTATGGAGCGATGATGAAGATGTTCATCTCGTAGGTGATGAACCACAAGGATTGCAAAGAAAAATGGATGCAGCTTTTAGAGAGAAGGCAATGAAGTTTTGCATAGTTAACTCTGAGCCTATGCAGAAGTGGTTAGAAAAGTATGAGCTTGCCAAGGAAACCAACGCAAAGGAAAGAGCTTAGTTTCGAAGGAATTGTTCCACTCGATTTTTGCCTCTTCCAAAAAGTTTTCGAACTCTTCCACCTTTTCCAATGAGCAGATGGCTAGATACAGTGGTTTTACAAGCAAAGGCAATGCATGAAGATATCTCTAAAGAAGAAGAAGAACTCGCAAAGGGATGTGATTGGGAGTATACTAAATACGGTGCACTATGGTCTCATGGACGACACTTTCGGATCACACAAATCGATAAAAATAGGTCTACTTTTGGTAGTGGGGTGATGATGAACTTTTTGCAAAAAAATAGAGCGAGTGTAGGAGATGATAATGCTCAAGAAGGCCAGCTAGATTATTGTGGTGTGATTCAAGATATCTTGAAACTATCTTTTAGGAAGTTTGATTACTTTGTTTTTTATGTGAAATGATTCAAAGTAGTCACCTCTGGAAGAAACGCAATAGTGAGGCGGGATAAAAGCGGTTTGCTTCAAATCGACTCCACAAAATTATGGACGGATGAAAGGGATACGTTTCTACTTCTCCAACACTTAAGCAAGTTGTTTTTATACCAGATTCAAAAGAACTAGAGTGGATATTTGTTTTACAAGTCGCCCCATGTAGTAGACAAATTTGTGAGAACATAGATGTAGAAGAAAGTCCATCTGTAGTGGACTCAGAGATTCATTCGATAGTCGAGGAGAAAGAGATTATTGTTCGAGAAGAAGAGGTCATTGAAGAAGACGAAATACAGGACGAAGCAATAGATGATGATTAGGAAGAAACCAACATAGCAAGCGATTTAGAAGTCATCAATATAGAGATAGATATTCTCAGTGCATTGGATCTCCAAGAGGATGCTAGACTAGAGGATTTTTGAATAAAACACTTGTACGTACTAATTTTTGTTTTTTTTTTTTTGCTACGCTTTTTTGTACACTACCATTTCTCTATATTACTTCTATTATCACATGCTAATTATTTGAGTTCTTTTATTATAGAGCATGATGGGAGACAGTCCTCCAGTCACTCCACATTCCATGATAGAGGAGCAGTTCTTAGAGTTCATCTCTCAAGTACCTCCCGCGTATATGGCTACTGCGTCATAGTATTGGATAGCTCATGGTAGCACTCCTCCTGGCCTCACTCATGGTGGCCTCACTCTTGCCGGCCTCACTCCTGTCGGCCTCACTCCCGCCGGTGTCACTCCTGCCAATGTCACTCCTACAGGTGGTGCTACTCCCATCGGAGGTATGTCTCATAGCTTTATGACTCCACCATGACCATCTTTTCAGCCATCCCCTACTGGCTCTAGTGGTAGACACGTGGGTTCGACACCTCAGCGCGATACAGGTTCTGGATCGTCTCATAGGTCGAGGTCACGCTCTGGAGCAGGAGGATCTAGGAGTGGATCTACAGGTAGGTCTGGAGGAGGCAGCTATTGTGGAGGTAGTGCGACGGACGTTGTGTCGCTCGCTTCTACCCTTAGGATGAGTACCTCAGATATAGGTATGCCACATGGTACACCATGTGGAACACCACGTACACCTTGGGGTGCTCATGACCATGATGACTCCAAGGTGTATAGTATCCAAGATGGAGCTCCGGTGATGGATGCGGCTAGCAAAGCAATGCATGCACATATACGACAACTTTGCTTCATACAATTTGGACACTCTCTCATGTTGAAATGGAGTGAACAAGATAAAGATCAGAAGAACTATATCACACAGAGGATTTATCAGGAGTTCCGACCAGCTGATGGACAGCCTCTTGTTAGTTCAGAGTGGATTCTGCACACGCACGTGAAGTTATGTCCCATCGACAATTCGAGGCTTATGATGCTTTCAGAGCAGGCTTACCAAAGCCTGTATGGTTAGATGCTGAGGAGTGGAATCTGATTTGCGACGAGTAGGAGCAGCGACGAGCAGGAGCAGACTCTTGATCGATATCGCCAATAGCGAGATGCCGTAGCCACACATTTAGATACTGTTGGACCATCACATTTGGGCAGCAGCGGATATGACACGATGTGTCACGAGTTTGTAAGTACCATTTGGTTTATTGAATTTGTTTGTGTTAAGCTTCTCATGTATGTTCCTCTAATGTTTTGTATATTTGTTGCAGGAGCTGCAAATAGGTCGTCCTCCAACACAAACGTAGGAGGCTTATGGATATCGTCATGGATTGACTGCACTATTGGAGGACTAGGAGGGATGCTGTGCAGTCCTTTCATGGGAGCGTTTGCGATAAGGTGATTAATTTATAAACTTGGTTTTTACTTGTTGTTTGTAAAGTTCATGTGAATTTATCTCATTTCATTAATGTTTTTTGTTGAAGGACTTTTAATATGGAACATTCTTTGCATGTGTATGGCAGTGGCACACCAAAAGTTTGTATTTGATTTTTATATGGCAATGCAATGCTTTGTCACATTTTGTAAAAGCATCATGTATGACAATGGTTTGCCACACTCTTGTACATGCTTCATTTATGAAATATATATCTCTTTTGTGTCCAATAATATTTTTTTTGATGAAATCATATTTCGGTTGACATTAGAGTACACATCACATGTACTCAGTTTTTTTTGTGCAGAGTGTATTGTCTTTTGCTAAGCAACATGATGGTAATGTTGCTGTAGCAAAAGACAACACACTCTACCCAAATTTTTTTTTGCAGATATGGTCATCGGTAAAAGCAACGGTACTCCCAGTAATGCCATCGGAATAAGTGTCGATACACCCAGCGGGCACCAGTATACGTGACAATGCACTTAGTAGAGGTGTCGGTATGGGCACTAGTATTATCGACGCATATATGGACGCTTATGAAGCCCATACCGATGCCCATACAAATGCTCTAATACAGATGCACATATCGACACCTACACCAACATCGGGGCAAAAATACACACGTTCATTTCCCTTGGGAAAAACCTCACTATACGGCTGATCTGTTGTAGTGAATAATGCATGCATGCAAGTCTTTTTATGTGTTTGTAGAAATGTTTGTGCATATGCATGTGTATGTGTGTGTATATGTGTATGTGTGTGTATGTGTAAGTGTATGTGCACATGCATGTGTCTGTATATATATGTGTGTATGTGCATGTGTATATGTGTATATGTGTGAATGTGCATCTTCATGTATAAGTGTATATGTGCATATCAATAAGTGTGAGTATGCTAATTAATGAAAATAACACAAATCAAATGACATACAAAGAATGGAAATTGTACATACAATAGTTAGCCATATTTTTTGCTTGGTAAACTTCTTGAATGAGAGAGAGAGAGAGAGAATGAGAGAGAGAGCGAGAGAGAATGAGAGAGAGAAGGGGAGAGAGAGAGAGAGAAAAAAAAGAGAGAGAGAGAGAGAGAGAGAGAGAGAGAGAGAGAGAGAGAGAGAGAGAGAGAGAGAGAGAGAGAGAGAGAGAGATAATTCAAAGAGAGAAAGAGGTAGAAGGGAGAGAAACAGAGAGAGAGAGACAATAAGATAGAGACTAGACAAAACAACAATTCAGCAAGTGATTGTTTTAGCTCGTAATCACCGCATAATTGTGAATGTTGGAGAGCTCTTTGATCATGTGCTTGTAGATGCTGATCGAAAAGCCTCCAACATTTTTTTTTTGTCGTCAAGAAAACTATCTTGTAACTGATGCGAAAACCGTTGTTTTCCAGCTCTAGATAGCATCACATAAGTGACGCTAATTATCATCCTTTATGCAATGCAATTTAGCATCGCTTATGGGATGCGTTTTTATATTTTCACTTTAACGATGTGCAATGTAGCTGTCACAATGCACACCACTCCACACGTCCATAAGAACATCAAAGTTTTTGTCGTTTTACCGACGTTGCGCGCTCGGGGCTTGTTGTGATGCTTTATGAAATTATATAGCAACAAAATTGTGTCGCCTTAACAGTCACTATGCGACTGTATTCCACTGCAAACTCTATATCTATAAACTAGTTTTCTAGCTTTTATTTGCACATACATACATACATATGGCAAGAAAAATATGGTCCTTTCACTACAATATATCAAGGTTATACTGAGGCTTCCATCGAGGAAATTGAGTGGGTGCATTTTTGCTCTGACACTAGTGTATGAGTCAGTATAAGTTCACAGCAAAGTGCCCATATAGGCGTTAGTATAAATGCTGGAATGATCATGGGTATGAGCAATTGTATGAGCATCAAGATTACCGGCGCTCATATCGACGCCTATACTGGCGACCTGTTGGAAGTACGGTCTCGTATACCGATGTCCTTCTCGGAATACCAAGGGACGACCATATGTGCAAAAGTTTTTTTGGGCAGTGTGTTGTCTCTTGCTGTAGCAACGTTGCCACGATGTTGTGTAGCAAAAGACAATACACTCTGCCTAAAGAAAATGGAGTACATGTGATGTGTACTCTAATGGCAACCAAAACATGATTTCATATAGCAAACTACTATCATGCATAAAAACTCAAAAATCCTTTTTTTTATATATTAATTAATTATATATATATATATATATATATATAAACCCTAAAAATTTAAAGATCTATTTTTTAGATATTTAATTATTTATATTTTATATAGTTATATTTTTTCTCTAATGTTTACATACATTTAATTACATACTTTATTTAGGATATGTTTATGTGTAAAAACTCAAAAATCCTATTTTTGATATATATATATATATATATATATATATATATATATATATATATATATATATATATACCCTAAAAATTTAAAGATCTATTTCATAGATATTTAATTATTTATATGTCATATATTTAAAATTTTCTCTAATATTTCATAAAAATTTAAAGATCTATCTTTTAGATATTTAATTATTTGTATTCTACATGCATGTATGTATGTGTGTATGTATGTGTGTGTGTATGTGTGTGTATGTATATGTGTGTGTGTATGTATATGTGTGTGTGTATGTATATGTGTGTATGCATATGTGTGTCTATGTATATATGCATATGCAAGTGTGTATGTATACATGTGTGTGTACATGTATGTATGCATATGTATGTGTATGTATGCATGCATATGCATGTCTGTATGCACATATGTGTGTATGTATATGCATGTGTACATGCAAATGTGTGTATGTATGTATGCATATGCATGTGGGTATGTATACATGTGTGTGTATGTAAGGAATTGAACTGACAACATGTTGGATATGAATGTGATGGGATAACCAATCACCCAAAAAGCCATGGTTGAGGATTACTTCCTAATTCTCTCTCTTAGGGTGTAGTTCAACCATCTCCTACCTATCACTTTATTACATTCTTCCCCCCTTGGTCAATCATTGTCCTCAATGATCTACCCTTGTATCCCTCTAACCTCGGTGATCAGCCCCTTGAGCTCCCTAGGTACCCTTGAATTGATGTACTCAACCTCACACAGTTTCTTGAACCTTGTTCGCCGCCTTGGTCTCTTGAACCCTTGCACTCACAACCTCTTGGTTAGGAATGTGATGGGCTAACCACTTGCCCCAAAAGCCAGGGTTGAGGATTATTTCCTAATCCTCTCTCTTAGGGTGTAGTTCAACCATCTCCTACCTATCACTTTATTACATTCTTCCCCCCTTGCTCTTGTATCCCCCTAACCTCAGTGATCAGCCCCTTCAACTCCCTAGGTACCCTTGAATTGATGTCCTCAACCTCGCACACTTTCTTGAACCTTGTTTGCCACCTTGGTCTCTTGAACCCTTGCTCTCAACCTTGGTGTCTTGAACCTTCTTGTTCACAACCTTGGTGTCTTGGGCCCTTGTTCTCAACCTTGAACCTTGTTCTCACCCATGTTTGGTATCTTGAACCCTCAATCAAGTGCCACCCATGGTTTCCCAAGGGCGTTACACTTCTAGCTATCTCATTAGATTTGGAAAGCTGGTTCCGAGAGCTTTCCAAGGGTATCTTACATGCCTCAATCCGACCTACGGATTGAGAGACACACCTCAATCTTTTTTAGGCTACCTTGTGAAAGCGACATGCGCTTCTTTGTACCCTTTCATATAGAGGATGCCCAAGTGCCTTTTTAAGAGGCCATTAGGTCAATCCACCTTTCACAAGCCTACTTCCTAGTCTCTGATACCAATGTAAGGAATTGAGCTCACAACCTCTTGGATAGGAATGTGATGGGCTAAGCACATGCCCCAAAAGCCATGGTTGAGGAATACTTCCTAATCCTCTCTCTTAGGGTGTAGTTCAACCATCTCCTACCTATCACTTTATTACAGTGTACATGTATGTATGCATATGTATTTGTATGTATGTATGCACATATGTGTGTATGTATATACATGTGTGTATGTATATGTGTGTGTATGTATATGCATATGTGTACACAAACATGCATGTGTATGTAATATGCATGTTTGTATGTATGTATGTGTGTGTGTACATACATATGTTTGTATGTATGTATGCATATGCATGTGTGTATGTTTACATGTGTGTGTACATGAATGTATGCGTATGTGCGTGTATGTATGCACATATGTGTGTATGTATATGCATGTGTGTATGTATATGTGTGTGTATGTATATGCATATGTGTGTGTATGTATATGCATATGTGTGTGTATGTATGTATGCCTATGCATGCATGTATGTATGTATGTGTGTGTACATGCATTTGTGTGTGTATGTATGTATGCATATGCATGTGTGTATGCACATATGTGTGTGTATACATATATAAGTGTGTATGTATATGTGTGTGTATGTAATGTGCATCTGTGTATGTATGCATGTGTGTATGTGTGTGTGTACATGCAAATGTGTGTGTATGTATGTATGTATGTATGCAGATGCATGTGTGTATGTACACATGTGTGTGTGTTTATGTGTTTATGCATATGTGTATGTATGTATGTATGTATGCATGTACATGTGTATGTAATATGCCTGTGTGTATGTATGTATGTGTGTGTGTGTACATGCATATGTGTGTATGTATGTATGCATATGCATGTGTGTATGTATACATGTGTGTATGTATACATGTGTGTGTGTACATGTATGTATGCATAAGTGTATATGTATGTATGCATATGCATGTGTGTATGCAGATATGTGTGTATGTATATGCATGTGTGTGTATATGCGTGCGTATGTATATGCATATGTGTGTGTATGTATGTATGCATATGCATGTGTGTATGTATGTATGTGTGTGTGTACGTGCATATGTGTGTGTACATGTATGTACGTATGCACATACATGTGTGTATGTATACATGTGTGAGTGTTTATGTGTTTATGCATATGTGTGTATGTATGTATGCATGTGTGTGTATGTAATATGCATGTGTGTATGTATGTGTGTGTACATGCATATGTGTGTGTATGTATGTATGCATATGCATGTGTGTATGCACATATGTGTGTGTATACATATGTGAGTGTGTATGTATATGTGTGTGTATGTAGTATGCACATGTGTATGTCTCTCTCTCTTTCTCTCTCTCTCTTTATGTTTCTCTAGATCTCTCTCTTTCTTTCATCTCTCTCTCTTTCTCTCTCTCACTCAATCGTCAATCGAAAACAAAACAATCACTTATATGTAATTGTTTGGATCTTTGTCGTCAATGTCCACTTAATGTTGTCCTTCGTCGAATTCCAAAGAATTGACGCCAAAAAGCTATTGCAAAACTAAAGAGAAGAGAAATTAGAAAAGGGAAAACACAAAGAAAGAGAAAAGGGTTCTACAGTATATCCAATACTTACCAAAATTTCAGATCTAGAGAAATAGAGAGGTATGTAGAGAAAGAGAGAGAGAGAGAGAGAGAGAGAGAGAGAGAGAGATGTGTGTACACAATATGCACACAATGTAGTTCGTGCGCGCAAACTTGACAGTAGCACACTTTGGTTCAAAATGTGAGCAAACGAGTCGAATTTTTGTTCTCGGGTCTCGGTAAAACATTGTGTCGGAATAAGCGTTGGTTAAAACATTGTGTCGGTATAAGTGCAAATAAGAGCATTGGTATGAGCATCGATATAAGCATCGGTAATTTCTAGTAAATTACCGATGCTTATACTAACGCTCATATCGTCGCTTATACTGACGCCATTGGTTTTCGATGCGCATACTGACTACTGATTTTCAACGAGTATACCAATGATTAAATGAACATTGGTATTTCCTTTGTGGTTTTTCAAGCATTTTCAACGGTCATACCGATGCCGAGGCATAAGTGTCGGTATGGACAACGTCGGTATACCCCTGGTATGTTGTAGTGTTTATTAGGAGAATTCGAATGAAAAATAGCATAAGAGATTTTATTCTCCCTTATGAATTTCACTACATAACTTTCATTACTATGCAAACAATATTTTAATAAAATAAATTAGTGGCTTTATTAGCACATCCACATGAGATCTTTCATGCCCATAAAATTCTAATGGATATTCGAAATGATTTCCTTAAGAGATTTATCTATTTCCTCAAAGAACACTAATTCATAAGAGAAAATAACCATTATACTTTCACAATTTCTATGAGTAATTCACCATCCATCAAGCGCTATCCTACATCCATGCATATGCCCAAAGTTAATACTTTAGTATCATTGATGAAGTTCTTGGCATACTTTATCTAGATCTTAATATTATCAATCATAATTAATTTTTCCTTCTTATTTACATCAATGAATCATTAATAATTAGATTCTTTGTGATACTAAATGGAATTTCACATGACAAAAATGTTTTTGTCCACTAAAGATGAATTTCTAATATTTTTTAAAGTCATGTATTTTGCAAAGTTACGCTTCATGTACTTTGAAGTCAAACATGAGAATATTATCTTGGTACTGATCTTGTATTCAATTGTACGCAAGGAACTTATTCTCACACTAAATTTATGATAATTGCACTAATTGGATAGTTATTCTTCAAATTTATTTTGAGTATATATCTTTTAAATTTCTTCATGAAGATGTTTGTTGTGCATTGCAAATTGTAATTCGACGATACACTTTGAACTTTACACTTAATTGCATAAACAGAGAAATGTACCTATATATAACTAGAAGGATTAGTATACCAT